>JAQQSV010010018.1:0-13363 GCA_028646515.1 Pseudochirops corinnae
AATAAAGGCCTCATGTCTCAGATATATAGAGAACTTTGTCAAATTGATAAGCATGACTCACTCTTTGACTGATAAATTGTCAAAGTATATAAACAGGCAGTTTTTAAGAAGAAAAAAATTAACGTTATATATCATAATAAGAAAAAAATACTCCAGATTGCTATTGATTAGAGAAATGCAAATTAAACCAACTTTGGAGTACCATTTCACTCCTATCAGAATGGTTAAAATGATAGAAGGGAGCAATGACTAAAGTTGGAGGTGATGCGAAAACATAGGGCACTAATACACTGTTGGAGTAACTGTGAACTGATCTAACTATTCTGGAGAGCAATCTGGAATTATTCCCAAAGAGTCATAAAATCCAGCAATTCCACTATTAGATCTGTTTCCCAAGGCGATCCAGGGAAAAGGAAAAGAATCTATATGTCCTAAAATATTTATAGCAATTCTCCTGTGTAGTGACAAAGAACTGGAAATTGAGGGAATGTCCACCAATTGAGGAATGGTTGAATAAGTCATGGTATATGATTATGTTGGAATATTACTGTCCTATAAGAAATGATGAGCAGATTGATTTTAGAAAAACATGGAAAGATTTGCATGAAATAATGAAGAATAAAGCAAGCAGAACCAAGAGAACATTGTATACAGTAAAAACAATATTGTTCAAAGAGTAACCATGAATGACTAAGCTATTCTGAGCATATGAATATAATTATATATAAATAAAATAATACATTCTACAAAGGACATGAATAAGCCAGAGCATTTCCAGAGTTGGACAACCAAAATGGAGAAGAGTCTATGTCTTATGAACTACCTATGAAGAAAGATGCTATCCACCTCCAGAGAAAGAACTTCTATATATGGAAGCATATATTGTATGGTTTCATATTTATATCTGTGTCGAATGTTGACCCTCTCTAGTGTGGTGTTGGGATGGAGGGACGGAAGGAGACAACTCAGAACTCAAAATGTAACCAAAAATTAATCAATAAATAAATATTTTGGGGAAAAAAGGAGAGAGTCAAAGTGGCTAATAGGGAGTTGACACCCAAGATAAATAAGGAGATAGTAAGAGAGTATCTCAATGCCCTTTATGTGTTTAAGTTACTCAATTCATGAGAACTATAGGGTCCTATGAGCCAAATGTAGATTGACTTATATTCTTCAAAAAAAAATTGTTAAAGTAATGGTTAGTGGACATTTAGAAAAGGTATTCACAAAGAGACAGCATGGCTTCATCCACTGTAGGTCATTCAAGATTTACTTTAATTCCTTTTTTTAAGAGTTACGAAACTGGTAGAACAGGCCATGGGGCAAATATCATTTACCTCGATTTCAGCAAAACATTTAATAAAATATCTCATGCTATTCTCATGGAAAATATAGAAATGTGGATTAGACAATAGCACAACTATAGGAATTCAATTAGCAAATATATATGTGTCAAGTACTATGCCAAGCATTAGCAATTACTAAGCTTCTGTTCTAATACAACTGATTGAATGATTGGACTCAAGTAACAGTCATAAGTGGCTTAATGTCAGCTTAGAGGGAAATGTTCACTGGAGTGCCTCAAGAATCTGTGCTTAGATCTTTGCTATTTAACATTTTTTATTACTGACTAGCATAAAGGCACCAGTGGCATCCTTAAAAAAATTTTTTAAAGTTGCAGGTGACACAAATTTCTGAGGGATTGATAACACACTGAGTTGTAGGGTTGATTCAAAAAGTTCTTGACAGGTTAAAAAATTGGGCCAAATCAAATAAGACAAAAGTTAGCAGGTATAAACGTAAAGTCTTTCATTTAGACTCAAAAGTTCTACTTCACCAGTACAAAATGAAGAAAACATAGTTATACAGTAGTTTATTTGAAAAAGATTTAGGGATTTTGGTGAACAGCAAACTCAATATTTGTCAACAGTCTAATTTGGAAGCCAAAATAGTTCATTTAATTTTGAACTCCATTAAGAGAAGCATAGCTTAGGGTGAAGGATGGGATGCTAAGAATCAGCAAACTCTGCCCTCATCAGACTACCACATTCAGGTCTGACCACCACATTCTACAAAGGACATGAATAAGCTAGAGCATTTTCGGAGTAGGACAACCAAGACGGAGAAAAGTCTATGTCTTATGAAGCTCAGTCAATGGAACTAGGCATTTTTAGCCTGGAGAACAAAAGAATGTGAGAGAAAAGTGGAGACATTGTCACTATCTTAAGCACTTGAAGAGCTATTATGTAAAGAGGGGGTTTGGGACTTTTTCTGCTCAGTCCCTGGGGACAGACCAGGAGCAATACATAGAGGTTAACAATGAAGCAAATTTAGGATTAATACCAGAAAAAACTTCCCAGCACCTAAAATTATTTTAAAAACTGGAATAATCTACCACAGGAAGCAGTGGTTCTGTCTCATTGGAGATCTTCAAGCAAAGGCTAGATGCCATCAATTATATTGTAGAAGGGACTCTTGTGGAGCATCAGTTGGCCTAAATGATAGCTAATGTTCTTTCCAACTCTAAAATTGTATGATTTTGTGATATTCTGTACAAGTTACAAACAAAAGATCTTTCTTTTGATGTTGAAGATTTCTAAAAATTCCCATTAAAACATTGCATAGTATTAATTGCACCAAGTCCTAGAATAATATGAAGCCTCAATAAAATTGACAGTAATGACAAATAATGAGATCTTAGGATCACAGATTCAGAACTGGAACTCCAGAGAAGATATGATATAAATCCCTGGTTTTTTTCATGAAAGAATTAGTGTCCAAAGATATTTAAGTGACTACCCAAGGTAATATAAGTAGATAAAGAATCTGAACCCTTGTTCTTTGTCAATCAGTTTTCAGATATGCTCTTCTGCTCTCACTCTTCCACTATACCCCACTATCTAACCATACAGAAGAAACAAAATACGTGAAAATGCATGGTTTTGCCCCCATTACCAAGAGAAGTTTATATGGTTACACAAATATATGCTGATTATTTATGGCCACAAGTCATATAATGTCACGATCTTAGAATAAAAATTACAAGTTACCTATCTGTCAATGGAAAGACATGTGCTGGTTATACCACATTATCAGTAACAACTTCACATAAGAAGTCAAAAGTGGAGTAGTGAATAGAATAATGGATTTGCAGTCAGAAAGATCTGAGGCAAAATCCTGCTTCAGATACTTATTAGATGTATGATCCTGGACAAATCCACTTACTTTCTTCCCGTTTGGCTTTCCTCATCTGTGAAGTAGTGATAATAACAGCACCTATGACAAAGGGTTGTGGTGAAAATCAAATGACGTAACATGTGTCAAGTACTTCATAAAATTTAGAGTAATGTATAAATTCTATCTCTTGATATTAAAGCTCTATATAAATACTAGTTATTGTTATTACTAAAGGATATCATCAAAGACTGGAAAAGGAGGTAGGTCAGTCATATAGAAAAAATGAGGAATAATAAATAGATGGAAATATTTCCCTGATGAATACAAAGTATTAAAGGAACCGAAGGAAGGTCTCCATTGCTTTCAGGGTCTCTTCTATGGAACATTTAGGAAAGGGCATAGACAAGAGTCATGCCAAAAGACATGAATCAGTTGCAATGTGTACTGGTGGAGGGATTACACTCAGTTATGAAATCACAAATTCATAATGAATAAGTTTTGCATGCAGGAATGGGAAACCTATTGAATCTGTCTTTAATATGTACCTCTTAGACAATCAGATTAAAATTTAGGGTCAGAATTGGATTAGATTGCACTTGGCAAATCATACAATGCTACCAATGATCTCTTACCATTTTCTGCTAAAAGTTAATCTCTTTAATACCTATAGTTTCATAGTGATACCATAGGACCACCACAATCTCAGTAAAATTAAAATGACAACTCAAACTAGAAAATGGAAAGACTTACAGTGAGCATAAGCAGGCCACAGCAGATTATCAATGATGACTTTTATGAAAGAAGTAGAATAAAAGACATTAAGATATGTATGACCTGAAAAGAAGATACCTGATATTGTAAAGAGAAGTAATGACAACAAGCATCCCAAATGTTATACTAGCCATTCGTGTGCTGAAGAATGTGTAACCACAAGGTTTTCTTTGAGGGGTGGGAGGAAAGAAATGAACATATGACACACTTTTAAGTTTAATCTACATTAACATTTTCTCTGTCACTTTCTTAAATTCAGACAATCAACATAACAAGTAACTCTGATTTGTGGTGAGAGTACAATTGACCCTAAAGAGCCAGTATGAATTGGCTCCAACATACCCTTGCACACTGGTATTGTTGAGACACAAAAAGAAGGAGGCATTTATGTTAATATAGAGACAAGAGTCTGGATAAGAAGGTATAGAGGAGTTGTAATGAATAAAGGGAAGATCCACACCCATGAAATTGCCAAAGTATCAAAGCATTACAGTCAAATCAAATGAGCAATTATGTATTAAGTGCCTTCCATGTGCCCTGCAAGTTGCTAAGCTCTGGGAATACAAAGAAAGGCCAAAACAGTTCTTACTCCCAAGAAAATCATAGTCTAATAGAGTAAACAACATGCAAATAACTATTTACACACAAGGTGCATTTTGGCTAAATATACAGGTTAGAATACTTCCTAGAGACGCAAGAAATTATTTCCACAAAGTTATAAACTCCTCTTGGAAGAAGTTATCACGGTGTCCGTTGCATCTAAAGGGTACAAAATATATTTTCTTCATTTAAGAATGGTTAGCACATCAAAAGATCTTAACAACAAATAGGCAAAAGAAAGGAAACAAAAATAAAGGAAAAGTTGGTATTATTCAGGATTTTATGACAATATCACTAAGTGGTAAAATGGGAAGAGGGTTCATGGGTTTCCTCCTATATTCAGCCACAAGTGAAGAAATCATACTTTGATATTTTGTGTGTGTAAGTGTGTGTGTGTGTGTGTACGTGTGTGTTAGAGAGACAGAGAGAGAAACAGACACAGAGACAAAAACGGAGAGACAGACAGACTCTTTTCCCTGAAATGAACTCCTCTGATTTGCCAGTGACCTAGTATCAATAAGCATTTATTCAGCACGACCGTGCACTTGGAATTTTTTAAGTACTGAAGATACAGAGGAAGTTCACAAAATAAACCCTGCTCTCAAGGAACTCCTATTCTAATAGGTTAGCTATGTTAAGATTACATATCCCTCCATTCCCCTTCATTGCCCCGCTCCCCACCTCTCACCCCATTTACAGATTCCTGTAAATCATGATTCAAAGATGTTATAGGGGAGGATCCCTGAACTGAGAAGGAAAGTTAGGACAGCATCGAAGGTCTCTTCTATCTATGAGATTCCATGGGTCTATGTTTAATCCTCGGCTTTCTAGAGGGTAAATTTTAAATAGTCTCCAGGCCTCCTATGAGTTAATGATTTTCCTAATTGTCCTATTTTTTTTCCGCATGCACATTTTTTCATGATTTCTAGAACTGAATAACTGTAGGACGAATTTGTCTTTCTTCTATCAGGATTTAAATTTTTTTAATTACACTGTGGTCACTAGTATCTTCTTCCATGGTGTGTCATCCCCATCTTCTGGACTTCTGGAATATTACACCTAAGTATATTTAAATCCCTAGTTAAATACTAAGGGCCCAGATTGTACTTCATCCTTCTTTATAGTCACAATGCCTTGAACGTAGTAGGTGTTCAACAAATGCTTGGTGAGTGAATGTTGTACTTGTGCAACTATAGTCAGTAATGGATTTTAACAGAGAGGAAAATGTGATCTACACTAATTTTATCAAATTTGCCTCAGATTATATGAAATTAAATTGAAGTCAAGATATGGTCTTCAAGCTTATAGTTGTCCTATTGCACCCTAGCAGAAGACTTCAAAATATAAAAGCCAACAACCTATCATAACAATAAGATTTCTGGGTATTAAATCTGAGTCTCAGTGCCACTTTTCCATTAACTTACTTCATGAATTTAGAGAAGTTACTTAACTCCTCAATTACTTCATATGTAAAACAAGAATATTAATATCATTCCTCGTAATTTATAAGGAAAGTTATCATGATAAAATAATATAAAACCTATCAAAGTACACTGATAAACTTAGGTGTTACATAAATATAACTCATTCTGGTTAGTATGCAGTGATGTCTCATTTATTTAGCATCACTAAAATATTTTCACATAAATGAATATTCCAAATATTTGAACAACAAAAGTTCATAGGAAATCTTTCTAAAATATGGCCTGGGTATCTTGGAGAATTGTAGTATCCCCCACACTAATAGGGAAGTTCAGAAAAGGAAAAAATATGGGAGAAAGAAAATAAGTTTGGTCTGTGAAAGAATGACTATCAAGAGTTATTACCTTTATATTAATTGGCCCTTGGCTTCTCTGTTTTTATAGGGTTTTTTTCTCTTTCTTTTTTACTGTCAGATACCTCTTCTATCTCTGAGATATCTTATATCTCCGTCAGTGTCTCATTATTTCCAACCTTTTACCTTCTTTTATGTACAAAATATAATTGTACAATAGGAGGTAGCTAGACCTCACTTATGTAGTCACCCACACTGACACTGCCACCCTGCTTCTAAGAAGGCTTTTTTGATTATTTTCTGGTTTGTGGCCCGAAAATAAGATAGTTGAAGTTCTTAGTTCCATAAGGGCATGAACTATGCTTTCTCTGTCTTTGTACCTACCACAGCAGCTTACCCAAGCCCCTACACATAGTCAACCCCAAGTAAACATTTGCTGAACGAATGCCCTCTAGATAAATGATGCATTTCCTATGTCATTAAAACCTTGAAGTCTATCTTCATTCTTTGACTTCATGAATTCCATGAAAATAGCAACTGCAAAACAGAATTTCAAGGAAAGTAGTTCTGAGAGGAACCATTTTTAAAGAGGTTCTATGTTGGGGACATGCTTATTGCATTCAATCGAATTCAATTCATTTAAAACAAGCAGTTATTAAGTACCCACTATGTGTAAGATACTCCTTACTATATAAAAACTGAATTCTGAAGAGATAACTTACTCAGATCATACAAGAAGCAAATGGCAGATTTGAGTTCCTATGCTAGTTTTTTTCATTCAAAATCCAATTGCCCTTTCTACTATATCACTTACTCATGGCTGAATTTATCCTGGTTTCATATGACTGAGAAACAGAATAGCAAACGATATATGAGGTTAATGAAGAATAGTGGGTATTGTGGAAGCCTGTTCATTTAACTGTTTATTTTTCTGTGTTACTTGAAGCTGCTGTTAAAGAATATGCCATTTATAATGATTTTAGTCCAAGCCAATAAATACGTAGTTCAGGAATGAAAGAGGGAAACCCTATCCAAAGGGATGAGATTTGTTTCCTCCATCTCAGGCTGAGGTGGGGGTGAGCTGATCAGAGAGAGAATTTCTGCCACTTTGGTCATCTATAAGATATCCATACCCCCAGACGGTTTATGAACCCAGAGAATAACTTTATAAAGAAATGAGCTAATAGCAATGAGAAGTGGAGCTTGGTGTGTTTGTTCAGGTAAACAACCTGTATAAAATACCCAGCCAAAGTCCCACCTTGCTAAAATGACAATCACCATTTTAAAGAAATAGAGAAATTTCAGTTTTTGTCTTGGCAGAGAATCAGAAAAGAGGAAAAGGCAAGCAGAAATGTTATCCCATTTCTTTCAAGGAGTGTCTGAAGTCATCATACTACCCTTGAATCATCATACCTAGTTTTCCTGAGGGGACTATGGCATATGCCAAGGTATTGTTAGATAGTGGAACAATCCCTGAATCTAGAGTCTAAAGACCTGGGTTCAAGTTTTATCACCTGCACGACCCTGAACATGTAATTCAACCTCTTTGAGCCTCAGTTCTAAGTCTCTATGTGTAAAATGAGGCAGCTGAATTAAAAGGATACTTTTCAGTTGTAAAGTTGAATACCATCTCACTTCTCAGCTTCTCTCACCTCAAGCATTATTGTAAAGTTACTTAATACCACCTTGTTAGAATGGAAGTTAGAGAATAGAAATTATAAGACAACAGGGATCCAAGGGTGTGGTAGGAACAAAAGAGAAGCAAGAAAAGATCGGAGTTCCACAGCAGGCAAGAAGACCCTCAAAACCTGGTCAAAGCCAATGCCAAAGGGGCAGGGGGAGTAGGGTTGGGGAGAGCAGAGGAAATTACTGCAGAATGTTTAGTCACGTCTAACTCTTTGTGACCCATTTGGGGTTTTCTTGGCAAAGATATTGATTTCCCATTTCCTTCTCCAGCTCATTTTACAGATGAGGAAACTAAGGCAAACAGGGTTAAGTAACTTGCTGTAGGTCACACAGCTAGTATCTGAGGTCAAATTTGAATTCAGAAAAGTGAATCTTCCTGACTTCAAGACCAACTCCCTATCCACTGCAGCACTCTAGCTACCCCATTACTACAGAAAGCAAACATCAGCAGTAAATTCCTCCTAAACAATTCCTATGGTGACAGAAAGCCACAGGGCAGTGAAGGATCCACAATAAATTAGACAATCAACCTTTGCAGACCTAACCAAAGAAAAATGAAAGAATGGTGGGTTAGTCCTTTGTTCTCTGATCAGCTTCAGATCATATTTTATGATAGCAGTAAACTTGAGTGACTACTAAGTCAAGGATATTTAGCATCCAGACTTAAAAATGCTTTAGCTTGACCCTAACCACCACTACTACTCATACCCCTTCCCCCTTCACTTTCCTTCATCTTTCCATGTAATATTTTTATTGTTCTTAGTATGCCATTTCTTTCCTTAGGGATTTTTTAATCCCTTTGAGTGTTCTAAAGCAGTGGTTATTAATGTGGAAGTCCAGCAACCTAGTGGATAGAGTTCAGGGATCTGTAAACTTGGATGAGGAAAAAAAAAATTACATCTTTATTTCAATACAGTTGATTTTCTTTGCAACCATGTGTATTTGGCTTTATACATTTTAAAACATAATTCTGAAAGGGAGTTCAAAGTCTTCACTAGACTGCCAAAAGTGTCCATGTTACTCACACACACACACACACACACACACGATGATAATTCACTTTTGACCCCATTTCCTTCCTTTCCCCAATAAAGGATTATCCAAGTAGGAAGCAAGGAAAGATCTTTCAAGTATTATTCCCAGAAGAAGATTTTAAACTCACATATGTAGTTGGGAAAACAGGAGGGATGTTTCCTGCCTTGTAATGCTTGCTTCCAGAAAGATGACACCTTTGGTATCTACTTCGTAGCTTTAATGAAGACCCATCTCCCATTAAATCCATGAACTACTAGCTCCTAAAATGCCAGAATAATGTCCTTTGTATGAACTTTCTTTGTTCATGAACTTTCCATGCCCCTAGGGAGCCCTGTATAAATGCTGCTGGTTGGTCTCACTGTATTTGCCCCTGGACATATTTCTATCTTGAGGGTACCACCACAGGTAGTTAACATAGTGTATAGCTTTGTTGTTGTTTTTTAAAATAATTTTTCCTCCCTGCTCTCCATTGCTCCATCAAAATCAAGCACACCCTACTTAATAGTTCATGCCCCCATCTACACACACACACACACACACACACACACACACACACACACACTTTGGTTTTTTTAATAATAATAATGGAAAAACCTGAAATCCTAACCAAGATCCCAGCTTTCAAATAAGCTAATCAGATGCAGACCCATTTGTAGGTGCCAAAACTCAGCTTAATGATGTTCCTTTAAAAAAAAATCTGCAGCAACTCACCAGCCAGATATCTGAGTGACAAACTAAGCAAATGCAATTTCTACATATATACAAAACAACTCTGCTCAAATAAATTCCAGTCCTGCTATCCCTTTTGTGCCTGCTTTTATCACTGGTGCAAGCAAACCATCTGGCTGGAGGAAGTCTTTGGGGACTGGCCCATTAGGGGAAGACTAAGAGCAAGGAGAGTTTTCTAAAAGTGGAATCATTAGCACAGCTCCCATTAAAGACATTTTTTTTTAGTGCTCACATTCCAAGCTTTAACATCGTCTATCCTGTACGCTGGCAATAACCCAAGTCCAAGAACCAAGGCACTACTGAGTGCCTCCTGTGGCTTCTAAGGCAACCGAACAGGGCAGCTCTTACTCTTTTTCACCATCAAAAGAATAAATTAATAAACAATAGACAATCTGGTTCATTTAAAATATGTGAAGTATACTTCTAAATGTGTAACTAGCCTTATTGGATGGCTGTTTTAAAAGCATTTCACTAGATCTCAAAAATTATTAGCCATATTCACAATGACTTAAGCCTGGAGATACACTGCACATTTTAGATTAAACCATCTGTTTTATTGAAAAACCTCACAGGATTCAGCCTGATCCAGACAAACTGTCCTTCTCTATTCTTCACATAAGATATTCCATCCCCCATCTTAGTGCCCTTGCATAGTTGTCTCCCATGCTTGCGATGCATTTCATCTTTACATTCACCTCACAGAATTCCTCTCTTCCTTCAAGACAAGCCTCAAGCGCCACCTTCCATGTAAAACCAATTCTGATCCCCTCAACTATAAGCACCCTCCCTTTCAAACTACCTTATATTTAACTACTTTTCATTTATTCTCTCTACATTTTTGTGGTATATGCTTATAAATGTTCTTATCATCTCCCTCATTAAGATGTAAGATCCTAGTGTGTGGAGATTGTTCCACTCTTTGTATCCCAGCACCTAGCACAAAGCTCCGGCGGACAGCAGGTGCACAAGAAATAACTTCTTGGGTGATTGACTGGGGAAAGTCTCCTAATCAGGAAGGCTTTCCCAGAGTCTGTTTCTTCTTTATGTTGGTATGCTAGGATGTCCAAGGTTAATTCATGTGATGGTGGATTGCTAAATTTTTAATTAGCTTTATTTTAAGGGCTTTTGACTGCTGTTTTTATTTTTGTTTTATTTAAGGTTTTCTGCTTTGTTTTGTTTTTGCAAATACATACCTGTTCTCATAATTAGGAAGTGATACCTCCCTGCAAGAGAAGTATCCTCTGAGCCTTAAAATGTCATAGCCTAAAAC
Source organism: Pseudochirops corinnae (assembly GCA_028646515.1). Taxonomy (NCBI): domain Eukaryota; kingdom Metazoa; phylum Chordata; class Mammalia; order Diprotodontia; family Pseudocheiridae; genus Pseudochirops; species Pseudochirops corinnae. The sequence goes on from JAQQSV010010018.1 coordinate 11,043, forward strand.
TTGAATTAGGAACCCTGCTGGAAAGATGAAGTACTTTGTGTTCAAACAAAAGCTTTGGATGCCAACTTATAATCTGTCTAAAATATTCAAGTTTTTTTTATTGTTAGCTATTAAGTCCCCCCTAAATTACTTTGCATTTAGTCTGTAGCTATTAAGGCTAAAAGTTACATATCAGGCACTGACCTATATTGATAGAAGGAATTGATTTTCACCAAGAGTATCCAATAACAATTGAAATAGAGATTAGATCCAAAATACTTGGGGGCAGTACGGTGGTAAGGTGAATAGAATGTCTGACCTAGAGTCAGGAAGATCTGAGTTCAAATCTAACCTCAGATACTTAGTATCTACATGATCAACTACATGACAATGGGCCAGTCAGTTATCCTTCATTTACCTCAATGGCCTCATCTGTAAAATTGGGATAAAGTAGCATCTATACTTACAAGGTTGTTGTGAGGATCAATCCACATAATATTTATAAAGTGCTTATAAAGTACCCACACAGTGGGTACTTCATAAATGTTAGCTAATAATGGTATACTTAGCTATGTGTGCTATTTTGCCCAGGTAGAATTACAGCTCCTTGAAGAGGTAAGGAACTATTTCATTTTTGTCTTTGTGTCCCCGGTCCCTAGAATGCTGTTGTTTTAGATCAGGTGTTTTTCAGTCAGATCCAACTCTTATTAGCCTCATTGGGTTTAAGGGATTTGTCACACAGCTAGTAAGTGTGTGAGGCCCAATTTGAACTTAAGGAGATGAGTCTTCCTAACTCCAGGCCTGGCTAGCTATCCACTGCGCCACTTAGTGGCCCCCACCCCTAGAATGCTGAGTGGCACATACAGTATACATTCAGGAAATGCTAGTTCAACTGACCTGAACTGGTCCTATTGGGTTCAGCAATTCCCATCTGACATCCGATGAATTTATTATTTCATTTCCAGAGTCTCAGAAGCACTACAACCTTAAAAAGCAAATGATAACTTTGAAATAGCCATCATTCTTAAACTAGTAAATATAAATCACACAATTAATCTAAGGGTGGGGAAGAGAAAGTTTATAATTCTGTATCATACATAGCTAAGTCACAGGGGAAGTACAGATATCTCATCTGAATTTTCTTGGAGTACAGTAGAAAAATCAGCCTGCTTTCAATTAGTAATCCTATACATTAAAACTTACTCTGAGCAGTACTTTTTGTGAACGTATTTTTCCTATGTGCCTTGATATGGGAAGTATGTGTGTATGTATACACATGTACATACATACATACATACATGTCTATTTGCTATTGCTCAGTTGTTTTCAATCATATCTGACTCTGTGATCCCTTTTGGAGTTTTCTTGGCAAAAATGCTGGAGTACTTTGCCATTTCCTTTTCCAGCTCATTTTACAGATGAAGAAACTGAGGCAAATAGAAATAGGGTTAAATGACTTCACCAGGGTCATGTGGATAGTAAGTGTCTGAGGCCAGAAGACGGATTGTTCAGTGTACTGCAAGGAGGCCAGGGTCACTGGATTGCAGAGTACATGAAGGGTCAGATAGTGAGAACAACACACTTCAGAAACCACAAACATAACTCAGTGTCTTAGTTTGTTTGGGGCATGGAGGAAGAAAGAAAGAAATTAAGGCTTTTTTTGTCTAAAAACAAAAGGAAAGAAAATCTTAATTTTCACAGCAAAAATGTCTGAACCAGAGGTTAGAATATTAACAGTTATTGACTAAATAACAATCAATAAGTATTGGTTATGATACTACTATGACTTAGGATTTAGAAAGAATCCATACAAATCCATGAAACATGGGGACTTTCACCCCAAGGTAGCAGGAGGAAAAATGAATACTTCCTTGTCAAAAAGAAGGAAAAGGTCTGAGAGATGTTCTCAGACTATAAAATAAACAGGTTAAAAACTTGAGGAAATACTTCTTGAACAGATACTACTTCACAGAGCAATAGTAAAGACTGATACATGCCACTGGCCTTACTGAATGTAAATGATCATTTTACCTCTGGGCAGAGCCTAGGAGATGGCTAAGAACCAAGAGTAGAATCAAAAGGCTCACCATGGACAAATACCTAGAGGAATTCAATCGAAAAGCTAAATTCAGACTTATTTATAAAAATGTCAGAGTTCCTGAGAGTGAAAAAAGATTAGACTATTGTTACAAGAAGCTATAAAAAATTCATCTTTAAGGAGCCCAGATTTATATACTGGAACAAATTTTTCAAGGAATGAGAGAATCTCTTTCACTTTACTATGCAAATATGACTTGTTAACAAGGAATTTGTTTTTCTTTCTTTTTTGTTTCAACTGGGTG
>JAQQSV010010019.1:0-13363 GCA_028646515.1 Pseudochirops corinnae
GAGAAGTGACATAGGAGAGAATAGACTGGGGGAGGGGGGACAAACTGGGATGGCTGTTTTGGGGCAGTGGGTGGGGGAAAGAGGGGGAGAAAATATGTAACTCAAAATCTTGTGGAAATGAATGATGCGAACTATAATAAAATTTTTTTAAAAAATGGAGTCACAAAGAGCCAGACACAACTGAAATGACTGAATAATAATTTACCACTAACTACATTAATATTGATGTTCAATAATTAGCTATCTTCCAACCTTTCAGCCAAAGAGAACCAGAAAACACAATTCTCCTGTTGCTGTACCATTTTCCAGGAAAAAAAAAATAAAAGATGATTCCACTTAATTCCTACTACAGAATTTTGCTAAAACAAACTACATAATTTTGCTATTTATTCCTCCAATCATGTCTATTATCTGCTCCTTACATCTTACAAATTGACCAAACTCTGAAAGAGGTACACCTTTACATAAGCTTCTTTTTATTATCTTTTTCTGCTTCTGTCATCTTACAACTCATTCTTTATTACTTGTTTCCTATTTTTTATCTTCTTATTTCTGTAAGCTGGATTGACTTTTGATCATGTCTAAATTGCCTAACATGGAGGCATCCTACTTCTAGAAGAAGACATCTTGCATTTCTCCTAAAATGTCAGAGTGGGAGTAGTTGCCTTCAGTTGGTTCCACAGATGCAGCAAGATTTGCAGCAGAGATGGTAAAATTAATATTCACTGGAAATGTGGGTATAATGACCTCACTAGGTGAAAGGTCTCCTTTTCCTTCCTTCTCCCTTTTATGCTGTTATAACAGTAATGAGATTTGAAGTTCCTTTTGTATGGCTAAGCTAAGAAGTACTTAACACCTAATTAATATTAAGACTCTGTGAAAAAAACAGAAGGCATGAACTCCTGTCTTCTGTTGCTGATGTAACAGGAAGGGGTTACATTATGATCCATAACAGTAGCAAAATTGCAGTTATGAAGTAGCAATGAAAATAATTTTATGGTTGCAGGTCACCACAACATGAGAAACTATATTAAAGGGTCATGGTATTAGAAAGGTTGAGAATCACTGTGTTAGAGGTAAGATCTGGACCCAGATTATCCTGATACCAAAGCCAAATCTCTACGTACTGTGTCATGCTGCCTCTTAAAACATAAAATTTATAGAGCATCGTGTCAATTCATTGAAATATGGAGAGAGCCTTAATAATTTAGGGGGTGATCAAGAAAGGCCTCCTGAAGGAGGTGACACTGGAACTATGTTTTGCAGGATAACAGATATTCTCTGAAGTGGAAGTGTGGAAGGAAGGAATACTAGCTATTGAGAAGACTTTTGCAAAGGGATGGAGGCATGGGGAGAATGTTGTATATGGAAGTGGTGGATGGTAAATTTAACTAGAATAGAAAGCATATGAAATGAAGTAATATGAAAAGGTAGGTGGGAGACAGATTATGGAGGGATTTAAAGATCAGATTGATAATTTTGTATTTTATGCTAAGCTTATTGGGGAATGATTTAATTTTTTTGAAGTAAGGGGTAAACTGTTCAGATTTATCTTTCATGATACAAAATTTATATTTCTAGAAGGATGGATTGTATTGGGGTATAGACTAGAGGCAAGAAGTATAGTTGGAATACTTAAATGGCGTAGTGGATAGAGTACCAGTCTCGGAGTCAGGAAGACTCATCTTCCTGAGTTCAGATCTGGTCCCACATACTTCCTAGCTGTGTGACCCTGGCCAAACCACTTAGCTTCAGTTTTCTCATCTGTAAAATGAGCTGGAGAAAGTCATGACAGTCTATTTCAGTATCTTTGAAAAGGAAACACTAAATGGAGACATGAAGAGCAGGACACAGCTGAATATGGCTGAACAACAAGGAGGATAATTACCAGGTTAATGCATTAGCTAATCTAGGTGAGAAATAATGAATTTCTGAATGGAGGGAAGGGGGCAGGTATGAGGAAGGTTGTGGAGGTTATGCAGAAAAGATAACACACCAGATGGAAGCTATGATATGTCCCTGATTCCACATGTTATGCATGGCCCCAAGAGGCCCCGGCCCTGTCTCTTTGCCCTGCAAAACCCTCCAACTCCCAGATGGTGGTACAGCCCCCTGCTGGCAGGTCTCAGATTCCTGGGGAGAACTAGTGGGGTGTGTGCATTTAGGGTGGCAGAAAGGCCAAGGATAAAGGCAAGGTGGTGGTAAAAGTGACCCTGAGAATTCTCCCTATAGGGACTAGCCAGACCTGACCAGCAGATGGTGATCTTCAAAGATATCACCATGGACTTCACAAAGGAAGAGTAAGAACAGGTGGACCATACTTAGAGGGACCAGGACAGGGATATGATTCTGAAGAAATATTCACATTTTTTTCTTCCTGTGGCTTCCAATTTCCAAACCAGTGTTGATCTTCCAGCTATAAGCAGGTGAAGTATGATAGCTAATGTTGTTGAAAGAAATTATAAGAAGCTTCTTTTCAGGTCTCCTTTGTCAAGTGAGTACATGTAAAACCAAAGGTTTGCCTCTAGAGCAGTGGTTCTCAACCTGTGTGTCACGACCCCTTTGGGGGTCGAACAACCCTTTCAGAGGGGTCAGAGGGGTTGCCTAAGACTATTGGAAAACATGTATTTCCAATGGTCTTAGGAACCGAGACACCACACTCCTCTAGCCATCTCCAGGTGAGTCTGCCCACATACAAACACACCCACATACGAGTATTAAAGGGTTGTGGCATTAGGAAGATTGAGAACCACTGCTCTACAGGAAGATAATTATGTGGGACAATGAATTATTCATGAAAAGACTCATAATAAGTAATAGTTAATGTCTCAAAATCTTCAGGTAAATGGAACATCTTATTATATGTCAGGCTGGAGAAAGATCCTAATGAGGGAAAACCTTCAACAATAACTCATACTTTACTGTAAATAAAACAGTTTCATACTGGATTAAAACCATGCAAATGTACTCAATGTGGGGAAGCCTTTAGAAACAGAGGACACCTTACTTTATATCAGAAAATTTATATTACACAGAAATCCTATAAATATAATGAATGTGGAAAAACCTTTAGGCAGAAATGGAAACTGTACATTAGAAAATTAATACACGATAAAAACCATTTAAATGTGAGCCTTTGAGGATAAGGAATATTTTATTGTATATTAAAGAATTCACACTGGAGAAAATTAGGTATAATATATGTGAAAAAGCTTTTATAGAAAAGTAATACCTTGCCTTATAGGATTCATATTAAGGAGAACGCCTATTAATTTTATGTATGTACAAAACACTTTCACAGATAAGGATACCTTACTATAACAAAAAGTTTATACTGGACAGAAGTCCTACAAATGTAATGAATGTTAAAAAAATGCCTTCCAAGAGAAGAGATACTTTATTATACTCCTAGAATTCATACTGGATAGGTCTTGTAAATGTTATAAATGTGGGAAAGCATTTAGGCAAAAGTAAAATCTTGCTGTACACCAGATAATTCATATTGAAAAATAACTTTTAAGTCAAGGAATGAGAGAAAGACTTAGGCAGAAGATTTCCTTTATCATAAGATAATGAATAATGGAGAGAAACTCATTCAATATAATCTGCACACAAAAGCTTTTATCTAGAAAGAGAAAATTACTGAATATTAAATCATAGAATTATTGGAAGTGACATTTGGTATCTATTCCAATTCCTTGATTTTACAGATGACAGAGCTGATGGGTATGGAAGTAAATTGAATTGAATGTGATCACAGAAATAGTGAGTAGTAAACCTGGGAGTGGAACTGATGTTTCCTTAAAGTTATTTTTCCCCCACTATCCCATGCTACTGCTATAATTCAGAACATATAAATACCAAACTTGTAGGGAGTCTTTATTGACATGCAATACTCTACACATGCAGTATGCCTTATTCTACAAAATTAAGAACAAGAAAGAAACTCTGAAACAATCTCATACAACCTACAAATGAAAGAAATTTTACTACATCACTTGCAACAAATGATTATCCAATGTCCAATGAGAGGTAAAACACTACCTGTCAAGGCAGTCCATTCCTCTGCAAGATAGTTCAAGAGAGGGAAGGGTAGAATGAGTGTGTGTGTGTGTGTGTGTGTGTGTGTGTGTGTGTGTGTGTGTGTGTGTTCTGAAATGAATGAAGAGAAACCACTGGTCTACAATGGTAGGAGGAGTTTTCTCACTGAGAATTTCCTACATCAAGGAAATCACTGGTCTGAAAAAAAGACCTTTCAACTAACTGGATGTATTCAGAGAGAGATGAAATAACTTCAAAAATGAAAACCAGAGTGACTAGAAAGATACTACAGCCATTTACAAAAATAGTTATATTGGGGCAAGGGATTAGTTTGAGCAGAAATAAAATGAGTTCTGCTTAGGTCATGCTGAGCTTGAAAAGTGCACAGGAGAACCCACTAAGTATGTCCAGCAATTAATTTTTAATTTAGGGGTCTAATTCAGAAGAAATATTAGATCTAAATACACAGATCTGAAAGTGATTTTATGTATAACATAATTTGTAAGGAGGGACAGAGTCAAGATGGTGACATAGAAACAGGAAAACTCTATGGCTCCCTGCATAACCACCTCAAATACCTATGAAATATGACTCTAAACAAATTTTAGAGCTCCAGAACCCACAAAGTGACAGAGAAACAAATCTCCCACTGAAAGCAATCCAGTAGTTGGACAGGAAGGGTTCATTGCAGCAAAATTGGAGTGAAGACCAGCCCTGCCAAGGTTTTAGCCCCAGAGTGGCCGGACCAGCCCAGCTGGAGCATTCTGGAAAGTAGATCACCAGCAGATGTGGCAGTTACCAGAATTATCAACCCCTAAATGCCAAAGACAAAGTGAAAGGTCAGTGGAATGCAGCTGAATTTGGAGTGGGGGGGACTGAGAAGCGGGTCTGGCCTTACGCCCCCAGAGCCAGATGTGGTGCAAATAACCCCTGTAGCCACCTCCAAGTGGTTGTTTGAGAGCTCCTGGCCTGCAGATTGCAGGAGAGCCAAGTGGCCATTCTGAGTCTAAGTGCTCTTGCCTTAACCTGCCTGGATCAGGATCGTGATCTTGGGTGGTAGTCCTGAGGTGTGTGACCAGTGAGCCAAAGCTGGTGGGGGCTGTAGAGACAGAGGCCTCCTAATAGCTCCGGCAGCTGTGAAAATCCCAGCAATTTAGAACAAAGCTCTCCCCTCTGGAAGCAGAGTTCTACTGTGGCAAAGACCTCAAAAGTCAAGTTACTTGACTGGCAACATGAGCAGGTGAAGTGTGTGTATATATGTGTACAGGTGTACACAGACAGAGGGCACAGGATCAAATGAATAGGAATGGATGATATTTTAAAACGTGAAACTGAGAGGTGGGAGAGGAATATAATTAGAGGAGACAGGAAAAGACAGAATGGGGTTAATTATCTCATATAGAAGAGGCAAGATAAAACTTATACAATGGAGGGGAAGAACAGGAAGGCAAAAAGGAATAAGTCAACCTTGCTGTCTTTGAATGTGGCTTAGGGAGGGAATGAAATATACTCTATATTGGGTATCTTGCCCTACAGGACAGCAGGGGCAAAGGTGATGAGAGGAATGAAGGAGGGGAGGGGATAGTGTGGGGGGAGGGTTGTTAGAAGCACACATTTTTGATTAACTTTTGTTTATTTTTAGTTTACAACATTGATTTCTACAAGACTTTGAGTTACAAATTTTCTCCCCATCTTTCCCCTAACCCCAGCCAAAACAATGGTTCCACTGTATACGCCTTCCCCCAATCTGTTCTCTTCTGTATCTTCCCCCATGACCCCTCGGACTTTCTGGAAGAGCAAGATGGATCTCCCTATCCGAGTGCCTGTATATCTTATTTCCCGTTTGCATGTGAATAATAATAATAATAATAATAACAACAACAATAATAATAATAATATACATTTTTAAACATATGATTTTAGAACTTTAAATTCTAGATTCCTCCCCTTCTTCCCTTGTCACACTGCCCCACTCAAAAGGCAAACAATTCAATACAGGTTGTGCATGTGTAGTTATGCAGAACATCCACACAATGGACATATTGTATAACACATGTGATATTTTCCCTCCGTTCTATCCCTCTCTCCCCTTGTTCTATTCTCTACTTTGTCTGTCCCTTTACAGAAATGTGTGCTTCTAACAACCCTCCCCCACAACTGGCCCTTTCCTCCATCATCCCCCCTCTCATCCCCTTCCCCCCTACTCTCCTGCAGGGCAAGATACCCAATTTAAAGTGTATGTCATTCCCTCCCTAAGCCAAATTCAATGAGAGTGTGGTTGACTCATTCCTTTTTGCCTTCCTGTTCTTCCTCTCCATTGTAAGAGTTATCCCTTGCCTCTTTTATATGAAATGATTGACCCTGCTGCTTCAGACTGCTTCTATCTCTGGAGGCAGTCGGCAGCACCCTCTTCCCCAAATTTAGCTGAGTTCCACTCACCTTTTCCCTTTGTCCTTGGCTCTTATGGGTTAGTAATTCTGGAAACTGCCACAGCTGCAGGTGATCCGCTCTCCTGAAAGCTCCAGCTGGGACTTTTCCTGGATGGACTGTGGCTAAAACCACATGGGGCTGGGCTCTGCTCCCAGCGCACTGTGACGAGACCTTTCCATCCATCTGCTGGGCTCTCTTCAGTGGGAGCCTTGTTTCTCTCTCATTTTCTGAGTTCTGGAGCTCTAAAATTTGTTTAGTCATATTTTATAGGTATTTGAGGTGGTTATGGTGAGAGCTGTAGAATTCTCCTGCTTCTACATCGCCATCTTGACTCCACCCTCAAGCACATACTTTTGTAAAGGGACAGGGACAATGTAGAGAATAGAACAAGGGGGAGTGGGATAGAATTGGAGGGAAATATAGTCAGTCTTCCATAATATGTCCATTTCGGAAATGTTTTGCATAACTACACATATATGGCCTGTATCAAATTGCTTGTCTTTCCAATGGGGGTTGGTGACAAGGGAGGAAGGGAAAGAATCTAGAATTTAAAGTTTTAAAATCAAATGTTTAAAAAATTCATATACATATATATCATTATCATCATCATCATCATTATTATTATTATTATTTACATGCAACTGGGAAATAAGATATACAGGCAATGGGATAGGGATATCCATCTTGCCCTACTGGAAAGTCAGAGGGGTGATGGGGGAGGATATAGGAGAGAGCAGACTGGGGGAGGGGCTATACAGTGGGATCGCTGTTTTGGGGGGGTGGGTAGGGGGAAGACAGGGAGGAAATTTGTAACTCAAAATCTTGTGGAAATGAATGTTGTAAACTAAAAATAAACAAAAGTTAATTTAAAAATATAAAATAAAAATTTAATTCAAGTTTGGGGGGAAAAAAAGATAATTTGTAAGATGGGAACTGATGGTATCACCATGGGAAAAGAGAAGAGTAGAGAGGATAGAATCTGAAAGGATGTCTGCATTCAGTGGAATAAGAATAACAATACTGTAAAGCAGAATACAAAGGAGTGGCAACACAGGTAGGAAGAGAAGCTAAAGATGGGAGATACCATGTGGGTGCACGACCTCCCACATATTCCAGTAACATAAATTTTTCTGTAAATAACATAGTGAACTGACAATTTAAAGCCCAATTTCCATTCCCCACACCCCACCCTGTGCACATGGTTTATCTTATCCTTCATAAAACCATCTTTATAATTTGTATTTCATTTTTCATTACTATTCAAAATCATTTCCATTATGTATAATACCTACATTTCTAACACTAATGATCATTGGGATCCCCTAATCAGTTTCATTCATTCTTTTATCTCAACTGTACATTTTATGACTTGTGAAAGTGGAACATCTTACATCATAGCAGTAATTCATGCATCATTATTTGATAGAAGACATACTTCCTAAAATGTGACACTCGGAACTAGGTACAATTTTTCAGATACATTCTTACCAAGAAAAAATGCAATGTAATTATTTCCTTTACCTTACATCTATTAATGCAACTTAGGGCTTTTTTAGAAACAATGTGGCATAGAAATAAATAAAGGGGTGGATTTGGAGTAAGGAAAACATTTGTTTAAATGCTATAATTGATACATTAAATGTGTGAAAATGGGAAGTCACTTGACCTCTCAGTACTCTCAAAAAAGTCTCAATTGCTGTTCTGCATTAAGTGAATATCAGTGGTCAAATTTCCACACAAGGAGTTCTCTATATTGATTAAATTACAGATACAGATTAGAGAATAAAATTAACATTGTTACCCTCTTTCAGTTGCCAAGTCACACAGTTGACCCATGTTGAGTATATGGTCCAATAAAATCCCCATGTCTTGACAAATACATTTCTTCCATCCTCACTTTGGGAACTCAATATCCTTGAAGCCAGGCACAAGATGATTCATACATGTCTGGTGAATTTTATCTTAGCATCGTGTGATCAATAAGATGACCTAATACAAACTGCTATAATCTCTTATCCTCAAAAGAAAATAAATACATGCCAAATTTAGAGGAATTTCAGGTTGATCCATAAGAGACAACCCACTCCTGTTTCTACCTCCCTTACTCTTGCACTTAATTGACACTATATAATTTACATTTTTAGATCTATCATTCATTTTCTCTAAATTCCAACTGCCCAGATTCAGGGTGTGGTTATAGGGATACCCTGTGGCAGTGACTTTTCTAAAAACTCACCAATACATCTAAAAGTAGCAAATATGGATTCTGCTCAGTCACTCAGAGGAAAGGAAGAAAGATGGACTGAAATCTTGGAAAGGGACAGAAGACATTCCATACCATATACAGAGCAAGTGATTATGGGGGAAGAGAGAAACCTGTGATGATAGAAAATGAATAGGGAACAGAGCTTGGACTGGTTTTCTACCTTCCTCCTACTGCCATCTCCACTACTACCACTACCACTGCCACCCAGAGATTCATCAGAGTAGAAATGGAGAGTTAATCAATTCTCAAATCCTGCTGACATCACTTAGCAGCTCAGGCTGGGGCAGAGGTGAGGAAGCTGCAGCCTCAAGCCCACATGTGGCCCTCTAGGTTCTCAAGTATGACCCTTTCACTAAATCGAAACTTCACAGAAAAAATTCCCTTAATAGAAGGATTTGTTCTGTAAAATTTGGACTCAGTCAAAAGTCTGCACCTGAGGAAATAGAGGCCACATGTGTCCTCAAGGCTGAAGCTTCCCCACCCCTGGTAGGGGATCTATGTGACAGTAGAAGGTAGCAGAATAAAGCAAGAGGGTAAGGAGGATTTTCAGATTTGAGTGAAGAGGAAAGAAGAGGGTAAAAGTGAAAATAAAAGAGGAAGAGAGAAATCTTAAAAACTCAGCCCATGATCAATTAAACCAAAAAAATCATAAAAGCAAAATAAAAAATAAGCAAAACATCAAAAAGAAACAAAGCAGTAATATGAATGAAAATGAACAAATATTACCAGAAATACTAAGTCAAACTACTCACCAAGAGTAAATCAAGCGAATGAACAGTGTTTATCGTCCAGACCAATATACTGGCCATAGATCTGATTCAATAATATATTTCTCTTAACTGACCACTATTCATGGACAATAAATAATACATAATTTTTGGAGGAGCATGGAATAGATTACATTTAACAAACTAATCTCTTTCTCCCTCCCCCTCTCCCTCCTTCTCTCTCTCTCTCTCTCTCTCTCTCTCTCTCTCTCTCTCACTGTCTCCATGTGTACGTGTATGTGTGTTTAAACCACAAGCTTCTCCCAGGAACAAAGACCTTTCTTTTAAAAAAAATTTTTTTGACAGTGTATGGCTACAAATCATAGAATATCAATCTCAAAAATTTTAAAGTGACAGGTCATTAAAAATCCAATACAGATATTATTGGTGAATGTAAATAGGTACTGACATTTTCCCACCAAATATTGTCAGTGAGTTGAATGATGGGTAAAGAAGGTAGACTAGTGTAAAGCCAAGCACAAGCAGCTTTAAGGTTTTGATTACATAGTATAGTGATCTCTCTATTTATTCAGCAGTAATTTAAAGTAAAACATTGACAGAAACCAAAGTACAGCATTCCCAATGTTATAACATAACAACTTATGACTAAAGTGGCCACATAGTTTTCACCCAAGTTGCCACATAGTTTTAAACAAAAGATATCATTTAGTAAGTCCTCAACTCAATCATCCTTAAGGGACACAAAGTACAAAGATCAAAGTTCTCCACCCCTAAGTCACAGTAAATCATGATCTTCTCAGTCAGCATTAAGTACCCAAGAAGAAATCTTTTCATCTTGACTTGAGATTGGCTCTCAGATTCCATGGTTCCTCTTCCATGGTCCCAATCCTCCCTGAATCTACCCAATTGTCACCTAGATTCAAAGGTACGCAACTCTCAGCTCCTCATCCTGCTCTGGGTCCAATTCCTCATCCAGTTCCCATTAGACATTGAAGCTCAAGGTTTCCAGTCCACCTCAAGTCCTTCTCACCTTCTGTTTCTGGGAAGACAAAGCTTAATGGAGCCACAATAATATTTATATGCATTGCCAGCACCATCATCAATTTGCTATCTGCCTGTGAAATCAACACAGACCTGCCAACAAGGTCTGAGAACTCACCACAAGTCATCAGTATAGAAATCAACACAAACTCACAAACAAAGTCCAAGAGGTCAATACAATTCATCAGTAAAGTCCCAGGCCCTCAGGAATCTCCCACCCCTGCCACTGACCAGGACTTCTCTAAACAGACAACCAGAAAATCCTCTTTTGGGCTTCCAGTAAGGTCCCAGGGTTTTGTACAAAGAATTACAAACAAAAATCAACACAGACAGAAAAGAGAAACAGAGTGCCAAGACACCACAGATTTTCTCCGTCTCAACTCTGCTACCACAAGAGTTCTCTTCTCAGTTCTGCTCTTTCCCAGCTTGTGCTTCTCCTTATATATGGTCATTAGCTCCTCCCTGTTTTGCTCCTTCCTGTTGCATCAACAACAGGGATTCACAAGTTCTGGGGTTCACAGGTTGTGGGGCTCATTTACAAAGACGATATAATTATGGGCAAGACTTAAAATAAACTTGAACTAAAGCAAGGTGCTAAATAGTTAAATAGCTGAAACAAGGTGCTAAATACTTCTTTGCTTGCCATTACAACGAGTCATTAAGAGAGACTGAGAAATGACTGATAAATAGCCCTGGCTCAATTGATATCCATAAGGTGACTAGAGATTTAGATGAATGGTTCTAGTACATCATTTGGGCCTCTGGAATGATTTTATGTCATAAGCAAGAGTCACGGAATGAGGTGGATGGATGGCAAGACAAAGCAAAACAAGGAAGATTAAGAAAGACAAATGGAAAAATTAGAAGGCAAAGCAAATTGGTGGAGTAGATTTGTGGATAGCTTGGTGGAATCTATGAATCTGAGCCAAAGCTGAAGAGGGGATAAGTATGTCTGAAGCTGAAAGATAATAATTGGCTTTGAGAATTTTGACCTGGCACTTAAGGTTGTGATGTAAAAACCCATAAGTGGCCTAAAAAGAATAAAAATTTCAACTAATATGAAGAGAAAATTGTGCAGTGACTTGCAATGAGTGTATAATACTTGTATTTCTCCCCATAGCTGTATTTCAAATGTAGGTTGAGAGCCTTTCTGTAAACCACTTCAAAATGTGGTCCAGAGAGCCCTAGAATTCACCGGAGACCTTTTCAAAGAGTCCCAGGAGGACAAAATTATTTTCATGATAATACTAACATAGTTTAATTCCTAACCTGAAAAATATCATTAGATATAACTCATATAAATGAAAGCTTATTGGCAAGGGTGGGGTCCTCAATAACTTTTAAGATTGTAAAGGAATCCTGAGATCAGAAAATTTGAGAACAACTGCTTTCAATGAAGTTTAAGAAAGACTGTTCCGAACTCCAGTTTGTTAGCAAGAATGAAATGAACATAAAAGAAAGAGAATCAGAAGTTTAATGGGAAGAGAAGGTGCTAGAAGATCCAGAGGGGGAGATTTGCTCCTTGTCAGGACATTGGACAATGGAAGCATGACACAGAGGAAAAAGAGAAGGGAAGGAAGAACTATATTTAGAAGTTTTTGAACTTTTTCTGAAGGAGATGGAACTGGATATTCTGAGAAGAAAGAAGCTGCTCATTCCTCAAAGAATGATATTATAGACCCAAAGAAGGTATAGAGAGATCTTTCATAGCAGCTATAGCTGGCAATTTCTTGCTCATGAATATGAAAGCATATATTTATTAACTTGGTAACACTTATAGAGTGGTCTGTTCTCTTCCCCAAGTATATTTCTAGGACAAAACAGAGAACATCTAAAGATTAATTAAAACAAGATGCAACTGCCCACTTCTGGTGATTAGGGTGGGCACAAATAGTACCAACAGAGTGAATTTAAATTTTCACCATGATTTTGGAATATTGGGTAAGAAACCAGAGCTTACAAGGACACATTATGTTTTCCTCACCCATAGAAGGAAATGGATAAAGAAGAGAAAAATTAACTTGAAAAAGAACAGATGGCTAAACAGAATGTGTCTAAGAATAGGAGGTAAACTTTTAGACCACAGCTTAAAGTATAGGGGTAACATATTACTGGCCAGATGTTGAGATCCTTTGGTTGAGTCTGTTAATTACAATATGATGATTTCACAAGCCCTAGAACAATGAAGATATGCCTCAATAAGATTCATAATCATGAAAGAAAATGGTGTTTACTATCTACACAAGCAAACTCACATGAATAAAAGTGATCATTGACTACACTGTGTTATTCATTTGAATACAAAACTCATAGAGTATCAGTGCAAATACCATAAATAGACATTGTGTATTTAACATTCACTGTTCCTACATTTGAACAGGAAGAGAAAGAAAGTGACCCAGATTACTATAGGAAAATTGTGCAGGAATGGACTGGAAGCTAAGTGTCTTTCTTGACTCTTTTCTCTTGCCCTACTCTCCCTTATATCCATTTGGTTGTCTGGTTTTCTTAATTCTGTATTCCCACCTTTATAACATTCTTAAGATTCACCCTTTTCTCTCCTCTGACACTGTTACCACTCTGATGAAGATCTTCATCATATCATATTTGGATGATCACAATAGCCCTGTGCTTCTTCTTAGCCCAATGCAGAATTCCCTGGTCTTCTCGCTCCTGTCCATCCTCCACTCAGCTATCAAGTTGATCTTTCTTTTTTTTAAAATTTTTTTAAATTTTATTTTAGTTTGCATTATTCATTTCCACAAGATTTTGAGTTACATATTTTCTCCCCTTCTTTCCCCTACCCACCACCCCAAAACAGCCATCCCAGTGTGTCCCCCCTCCCCCAGTCCATTCT
>JAQQSV010010020.1:0-13363 GCA_028646515.1 Pseudochirops corinnae
GTGACTTTTTAAGGCATTCTTCTCCTCATTGGCTTTTTGGGCCTCTTTTATCATTTGAGGTAATCTATTTTTTAGGGTGTTGATTTCTTCAGTCATACTGCTGACTCTCTTTTCATGATTTTCCTGCAACATTCTTATTTCTCTTCCCAATTTTTCTTCCATTTCCTTTATTTGGTTTTGAAAATCCTTGTTCAACTCTTCTCTAGCTTTAAGGCATTCTTCATGTTTATTGGAGGCCCCTGGTGGGGGTACTCTGGCTGCGCTCTTCTCCTCCCTCTCTCTCCCATGATCTTTCTTTTCCCCAAAATAGGAATCTAGGGTTTGGGAGCTGTTCTTACTTTCCTTCTTATGCTTATTCTTACTCATGGTTGTTCAGAGGATGATTTTTTTTAAAATCTCTGTGGGGCTCTGCTTCCAGAAGGAAAAGCTCTGTCCCAAATCGCTGGGGTCCTTCCGGCTGCCCTAGCTCTCAGGAAGAGGCTGGGAACTCTTCTTATTTACATCTGGCTGACTGGATAGTGAAGACTCCAGAACTGAGGCCCAAGACCGCAATCCAGATCCAGGCTGCTCAACGTGAGAGCTCTTGGCCTGAGAAGAATTGGTCAGTCCCCCTGCTGTCTGCAGGCCATGGGCGGAAGCTACAACGCGGAGGCGGGTGGAAGACCTCTACTTTTCGCTTTTCTGCTCTGGAGGTCTTTCGGCCGGACTTCTTATCTCCCCCTTTCTCAATCCCCACTCGCAGCTGGTGCTAATCCGCTCACCTGAGAGGCTCCTCCGAGCTCCTTCTGTCCAGCCACCCCCGGGGCACAGCCGCAGCTTCAGGGCTGGCTGGTTTCGTTTCGCAGTGCTGATATGGTTCCTCGTAGCCGAGCTGACTTTAGGGGGAATTATCTTTGTGTGCGTTTTGGAGTTCTAGGATTCGTTTAGAGTCCTATTTTATGGGTATTTTGAGGTAGCTATGTCAGAGCTGTGCTATGTTGCTGCTGCTACACCACCATCTTGGCTCCGCCCCCCTCAAGGATCATTTTTCAACTATTAATATAAATTTTGCTTTGACCCCTTCACTTTAATATATTTCCTTCCAAATAAGTCTTATAACACAATTTTCTTCTTCCCATAAACTATATCTCCAATTACTTTTAAACATTTTCTGACTTTGTGTATACTTTTGTTATCAGGCAGCTATTTAAGGGCAATGATTAAAAATAGCTACTTTTATCACTGTTAGAGTCTAAGTGCTGATAGTGACCCTTTTACCTTGATTCATCATCCTTTGAAGCCCATTGCAAGATATTCTGTTATCTTAATCCCAATAAAAGGTTGATGTTGATGTTGAGAAGTCTGAAGCTTAGGGAAGACTCAAATGATAATATATTATCCTACTTATCCTCCCTATTCAAGCAAAAGCTATAGTGTGGCAATTCCCATGATTATGGATAATTTTTAAAGGATAACCTATGCAGCAGAATAAAAACAATTAAAGTAATTTACAAAAAATTTCTTCAATTTGTTGTCCTAGAGTTTAGAATAAAATGTAGAGAGGGACCATTATATAGAAAGAGGCCCCACTGGTGGCAAGGGCTGTTCACCTGATTGTAGTAAGGAGGGACTGGGGTGGGGCTGTCATTCTGTGGCTCAAAGGCAAAAAGTAAATCTCTAGCTATTTTCTCCTCTACTCATTACCACAGGAAACTTTCATTCTTACCAGAAGAGGACTCAGGAAATTGTGTCCTGATGTCACTGCTTTGCTCAGAGAGCAGTAGTGGGAAAGCAGTATATCATTCTGCTCTCTTAAGTATCGTTAGTCAAGGGCATATGATCAGATTCATGTTAACTTTTGGTTGCTTTGTCTTTTGAGGGGGAGTATAGTGAGACTGCAAGTGCTCTGCCTTAGCATAGATCACTTTCCCAATAAACATCAATTCCACAATGACACATATAGTGAATAACAAGGAAAACTATTCTGAACCATAGCAAAACAGAAATTAGAGAAGGTATACATAGGAAGATATACACCAGACAATTCCGGGTAAAGGAACCTTCTCACTGAGTGAGATAACTCATCTCAAGGGTGAGAGACAGAGAGACAGAGAGACAGAGACAGAGAGACAAAGAGAGACAGAGATAGAGACAGAGAGAATCTCACACAAGGTGAAACTTCCTGAAATCATTACGGTAGCAAGCTGGGGGTAGAGACATGATAGAAACTGTCAAATTCCCTCATGTCTTTCCAAGCATGCTCTTAGTAACTTGAAGTAGGATTGATTTCTTCCATCTTTCTTGTTGAAGCTTCAAGCGAGAAGTGCTTGAATTGACTTTATGTTTGAAGATTCTTGAAGAAGATTCGGGATTTGAGGGGCTTTGAAGAAGGCTGGAACTCTCTACCTTTCATCAGTTCCAGTCTGCCTCTGACACAGGGCAGGGCATTCATCTCTATCAGTAAAAATATAGTACCAAAACAATGGGCTTTGGGACAGGAGTTTTAAAGGAAAACTAAGCTTGTTCAATTTGCATACTTACTGAAGAGTTGCCACCTCAACTAACAGAAGTCTATCATGATTAACCCCTCCTAATCATTAGAAAAACTTTATATATGGCATTATACTATGCTGACCTCAATCTTACCAAAATAGTTGAATGATACAACAAAGTCTTACTTGACTGGATTGAAGTGGGAGCTTTTGTCACTAGTTGGGGTATCTTTGACCCTCAAATTTCCATGAATCTAAAGGATTGCTCAAATGTCATTTGACTTGGAAAAGAGAGGATATGTTTTCAAGGACAGGATTAGAAACAGCAGAGTATAGAAAATCTAGTATGATACCATAATGTTTATCTCCCTGAATTGCCTCATGTTTACTCTGGCCAGAACATAAGTAGTTATGGCTATTAAAGGATATCTAGTTAAGAGAGTGACATGAAAGATCATAGAGAAGTCTAGGTCTTTCAAAAACACTTAAGGTAACTTAAGAAGGACCAATTAGAAACAAATTTAAAATGGAAAGAAATAGAAGTTTCTCTATATATTGCAGACTAGTATAAAATGGGTCAAAAGAGGGAAGAGAGTGCAGAAGTAGAAATCAAGGAATCTAAGGCAAGGAGAGGTAACTTAGAAAGCTTCAGAAGTAGGGAGAAAGGAATATTCATAACTTGAACTCAAAACCAATGGTGGTGAAGAGGGAAACTAGATCAAATTGTTTGATATTGTATTAAAGCCTGACATTAAATGCAGAACACCTCTGGAGACAGAACTGATGAATTCTGAGTGAAAATTGAAGTATAATTATCTCATGGTTTTTTTTTTTTGCTATTTTTTGTGATATGATTAAT
This sequence comes from Pseudochirops corinnae, assembly GCA_028646515.1. Taxonomy (NCBI): domain Eukaryota; kingdom Metazoa; phylum Chordata; class Mammalia; order Diprotodontia; family Pseudocheiridae; genus Pseudochirops; species Pseudochirops corinnae. Next base: position 3,331 of record JAQQSV010010020.1, read on the forward strand.
ATAGAAAGATGTTTACCATGCTTTTTATGCATAAGTATATCATGTTGCTTGCTTTCACAATGTGTGGTGGCGGTAGGGGGCTGCAAGAAAATTTTGAATTCAAAATTTAAAAAAGGAAAGAAAGCTAAAAGGAAATAATAAGTTAAAACCAAGAAAAAAATAAAAATGTTGTATTGATGAAAAATAAAACAATCAATTGTAGAAGTGCATGATATGTCATTTAAAATAATATTACTTTATCATCATATTAAATGACGAATTCCCTATGTTCAGTGGTAATTTGTTAAATGTTATTAGATGGGTATGCTAAGGGTGAGGCATGATTTACATTTTTACGTATATATTTCTTTTCCTGAATAATATTTGGCAGCAAAATATATTTTTGCATAATGATTAATTAGAAACTTCATCAAAAATAACTGATAGGTACCATGTCTTGCACTAGTCATTGTCATATATATCTGCTGTGACAGTTTACCTGGGGTTACCAGGCCTCACATTAGAAGAATTAGACTTTGTGCTTCCTTTTCCTCTTATCTTACGTTCTTAAGGTACAAATTCACCTTTGGCTTCAGTCTAGAATTTTCTGCCTTATCAAAAGGGAAAGTAAAGGAAATGCCTAATAGAGATATGAATCAGGCATAGAATACTTGCTTTTTTCCAGTAACCAAATTTATCTCTCCTTGGGGAGCCAGCTGGGGGACCAATACTAAAGGCTTATTGGAAGGAATGGGATTTGCAAAGATACTAATTATTGATTTTACATTTTATCTCTTTACTAGCATTTTCCAATCAAATAGCTAAGTATAATCATCTGGTGGTCTTAAGAGGGATTCTTTAATTTGAGACCTATTTCTTTTGTTCTTTGCCAAAACAATCCTAATTTTACTGCTTTAATCCCAAATGCCTGTTGCTCAGATACTGGAGAAAGGACTAAGATGCTGGCTATCTTTCAAAATCTCACAAGTCCCTCTACAAGAGAAAAAGGAGACAGAAGTATTAGACAACCTCATCCCAGGAAAGATGTTTTCTTGCAGCCTAGAGTTTGATGGCAGATTGCTAATACCTTCCCCAACCTAACTCTCTATACTTAAGAAACACGTCTCACATTCTGAAACTGACATGAAGTCCAGTACTATGGAAAAGTTTGCCCCTTTAGTACACCCATGAAGTTCCTTCTATTTCAATAGGCAATTAATTTTTCCCAACATCACACAATGTTAGAATTTATTATTTACATATGGATAATGTAAGATCCTACTAGGTATGTTTTTATTGCATTTATGTCTTCACACCTTAAAATACTACCCAGAATCCAGTGGGTTCTTAATGAATAATAATCAATGAGTGATTGATGGATTGATTCATCATGATTGACTACAAACAATTAGGGGATATCTACAAATGTTTCAAAGGGATGGGGAGTAGATAATTCATGTAGTTAATGGGATTGCCAACTGGGCATTTCCTAAGAGGGGTTTGGGTCCATTAGGGTAAAGGTGACATGATGAATATTGACTTTCTATAATATTTTGAAGAAGGAGATGATGTCATCAACAGAAAAGCCAAAAGGAATATTGTTCTTATTCATTTGGAATGTCTGTATAGAACATTTATAATTTCTTGGCTAGTTCTGATGTTGGTAGATTCTTGAATAATAGACTACGACTGTTACTATACTTTCTGATCCAAGCTGACAAACAATCTGCTCCATCACACTGCTGGTTCTATAGTAGATCCCAATAAACAAATATTTTTTTTTATTTATTAAAACAATTGGATTGATTTAAATTAATGGGTAATATCTCCAAGCAAGTGGAGCCCCTTTTTTACAGGCTGCCAAGACCCCATCTTCAATCTGCCAGCCAATATCCCCTTTATTTACTCTTTATCCTCTGATTAGATAGTGACCCCTTACTCCACCACTCCCAGAGGGCACTCTAGATCGCTGTTCCTCTGAATCTTATTCCTACTCCTTATTTTCTGATTGCAGTGGGCTAGTTTCTTCAATGTACAATTTCCTCAAGGACCGATGTGTAAATCTGGATGACAGGTGTCTGGGCCTTGACATGCACCTTGTTGATCAAATTTTAGAGTCTCTATGCTTTTCCATGGTGAATGGAGCACCAGACCTAGAGTCAGAAAGACCTGAATTCAAATCTGGCCTCAGATACTTAAAAATTATTCACTTAACCCTCTTTATTCCAGCTTCTTCATATGTACAATGAGGTGGAGGAGGGAGTGACAAACCACTCCAATATCTTTGCCAAGCAAACCCCAAAGGGGTCACAGAATCAGACTGACTGAAACTTGTATTGCAAGGGTAAAGCAAATGCGTTTCCATCCACATTGTGACTAAAACTTCTTGTGTGTGTATATATTGTCTTCCCTATTAGTGAATGAGTTCATTTTCATAGTAGGAGTATCTTCTTTCTGATTAAGTATCTTCAACACTTGGCATGTTGTTTGGTACATATTAAGTATTTAATGAATGTTTTTTCATTCATTCATTAATCTCCACAGATGTGCCTTGATGATGTTTTTTTTTTTTACCTTGCAATAAAATGTAATTTAATTCAATTAACTATGATATAATACTGTACAATACACATTAAGTGTTTAGTATGTGCCAAACACTGTACTAAGTATTGGAGATACAAAAGAGAGAAGTAACGACAATCTTGCAATCTAACAGGGAAAGACAACACAAAAACATGGAGCAAAAAAAAAAACATATGAGGGGACTCTAGAGGATTGAGTAAAGATGACTGAGTGAAAGCAGGAACTCATCAGAACTCCTTTGTGAATTCCTTCGGAGACCTCTAAACAGTGAATCTGAATAGATTTTAGAGAGGCAGACTCCATTGGGAGATGGAGTGTGGCATATTTGCAGTCTAGGAAGATGTACACATGGAACTGGGCAGGGGAAGCTTGGAGCATGGAACATGCACCAGAGCCAACCAAAAACCTGACCCACTAAAGGGGCAATGCCTGGACGTCTCATGGCAGGACAGGGATCTGTTGGAGGTGAGTAAGAGAAACTGCAGGGCCAACAGTAGCAGCAGCAGCAGCAGCTATTCCTGGAGTTACCAACCCACAGTATGGATGTTTAAAAATCAACTACCTGAACTCCTAGGAGCCAAGATGATGGAGTAAACCCTAACTGCTCCAAATTCTCGCTAAGACCTTGAAACCCTAGAGAATGTTGCCTTAGTGTAAAATCCTGAAACAGTGCAACCAACATCAGGCTTGGGAGTCTTAGAGAAAGGGTATGGGAATGGCTGTGCCAAGTCTAAGGTGCAGGCAAAAGGTATCCCAACAAGCATCATCTCAGCTGACCATAGGGAAATCCTGAACCTCAGGGGATGGAGCCTGCAAGCTCTAACACCAGAACCCCAGGTGTACCTTTGCAAAACCAGGGTAACCAGCAGACTTTGCCAGGGGCTGGCCATCAGCAGGTTGAGTCTGCTTGAGTTTTAGCCGAGGGGCTGGGAGGTGGAATCCTGAGGCAGCCAGACCACCCTTCCCCTAACCCTTACACTGTGTGCTTCAGAGTAACTCTGAGGAAACTAAGGAAGTTTGGGCCATGGCCTCAGTCTTCACACCCAGAGACCACAGCATGCAAAGCCAATAACGAGATGCCTAGCTCCCAGCATAAGAAGTGTGGATCAGAGCCCTCTGTACCCCAGAAGAAGAGATCCACTTTAAAGTCAGGAAATAAGCAATCACAATGGGAAAAGAGCAAGTTGGAAAAACAAAAACAAAAACAAAAAAAAAACACCAAACCCTATTGAATCTTTTTATAGTGAGCAAGAAGAAACAATTTCACAAGAGGTCAGAATCAAATTTTTATCCAAATCTGAAACCTCAACCGGGAATATGAACTGATCTCAAGCCCCCAAAACATTCTTGGAAGAGCTCAAAAAGGATTTAAAACCCAATTTAGAGATACACTGACTAATTATTCTAAAATTACATTTACCAAAATAGAAATAAAATGACTGAAGAAAATAGCTCCCTAAAAAGTAAAATTTGTGAAACTGGAAAAGAGGTGCAGAATTTAACCAGAGGAAAGAACTCCCTAAAAAGAAAACTTGAATATATGGAAAAGGAACTTCAGAAATTAATTCACTAAAAATAAAAATCAATTTGAAGCTAATGACTGTATGAGGCATCAAGAATCAGTCAAATAAAACCTAAAGAATTAAAAATTAGAAGAAAATGTAAAAAATCTCATTAAAAAAAAAAAAAACAACGGACTGGGAGAACATGTCCAAGAGAGGTAATCTAAGAATTATGGGTCCCCTGGAAAGCCGCGATGAAAAAAAAAAAAAAGCCTGGAAAATATATTTCAACAAATCATTGAGAAAGATTGCCCTGAGTTCCTATAACAAGAAGGTAAAAGACTTATAGAAAGAATCTGCTGGACATCTCCTGAAAGAGATCCCAAATTGGAAACTCCAAGAAATATTGCAGCCAAATTCCAGAATTATCAGATCAAGGAGAAAATACAGAGGACAGCAAGAAAGAAATGATTCAAATATTGTGAAACTCTAGTCAGGATTACACAGGACCCAGCAGCTTCTAAATTAAAAGATTGGAGGGACTAGAATACAATATTTTGTAAAGCAAAAGAACTCAAACTATAACCAATGATCAACTTTCTATCAAAACTGAGCATAATCTTTCAGGAAAGGAGATGGTCATTCAATGAAATAAGGGACTTCTAGATCTTCATGATGGAAAAAAACAGAGCTTGATGGTAAATTCAATCTCCAAAAGCAAGACTCAAGAAAGACATAAAAAGATAAACAAGAAGTGCATACACACACACACACAACTTGTTAATCAATACAAACAAACTATTTGCATCCCTATATGGGAAGCTGATACCTGTCAATATTGAGAATTGTATTATCATCATAACATATAAAAGGGTATACACATATACACGGATAGAGGATGTGGGTATAAACTCCCCAAAGAAATGATAGAAAACTCTATTAAGTGGTGGAAAGGAACTGCAATGGGAGAAGAGGAAAGGAGGAGGAAGAAAGGGATAAATTATGCCATATGATGAGGGATTAAAACACATTATAGTAGAATGAAAGAAAGGAGAGAATTGAATATTTTATGAGCTTCACTCTCATTGCCTTTGGTTCATGGAGGGAATAAAATAAGCAGTTAAGTATAGGATTCTAATATGAAAAGACAAAAAAATTATAATAGAGGGAAAGAAGGGAGGGAGAAGAGCACATTGGATCAGATTTACTCATCAATAATTTTGGTTCAAGGAGGGAATAACATGCCACATTAAGTATAAAAATCTTCACACCCTGCAGGCAGTAGGAGGAGAAAATGGAAAGAAAAGTGGGAGGTTGTTAGAAGGGAGTGAAGAAGTAGCAAGGGAAAAGGGTAGGGAGGAGGCAGATCAGGGGGAGGAATACTGAGGGAGATTCGGGTCAAAAGGAAAACTCTTTAGGTGAAGATAGAAGGGAGAAATAAAAGCATTAAGAGGTTAGAGAATAGGATAGATAGAAAGACACAGAGAGTAATCATAACTGTGAATATGAATGGGATGAACTCTCCCATAAAATGGAGGAGGATAGCAGAATGGACCAAAAACAATAATCCTACAATATGTTCTCTACAAGAAACACATTTGAAACAGGGGGATACGCACAGGATAAAGGTAAAAGGATGGAGTAGAAAGTATCATGGTTCAGCTAAAGTAAAAAACAAAACAAAACAGGGTAACAATCCTTATCTCAGATAAAACAAAAGCAAAAATAGATCTAATTAAAAGAGATAAAGAAAGAAGCTATATCCTGCTAAAAGGCAGAATGGACAATGAAACAATTTCATTTACTAAGCATATATGTCCCAAGCAGTAGAGCATCCAAATTCCTAGAAGTGAAATTAAGGGAATTAGAGGAAGAAATAGAAAGAAAAACTATACTAGAGGGGATCTCAATCTCTTAACTTGATAAATCAAACTTCAAAATAAACAAAGAAAGAAGTGAAGGATGTGAATAGAAAATTAGAGAAGGTGGATATGATAGACCTCTGGAGAAAACTGAATGGTGATAAAAAGGAATATGCCTTCCTCTCAGCAGTACATGGCACGTACACAAAAATAGACCATGTACTAGGGCATAAAAACCTCACAATTCAGTGCAGAAAGGCAGAAATATTAAATGTATCCTTTTCAGATCATGATACAATAAAACTTATATGAAATAAAGGGCCATGGAAAGATAGACTAAAAAAATTGTTGGAAACTAAAAAATTTAATCCTAAAAATGAGTGGGTCAAATATGAAATCAGAGAAACAATCAGTAAGTTAATTCAAGACAACACACCAAAACTTGTGGAATGCAGCAAAAGCAGTTCTTAGGAGAAGTTTAATATCTCTTAATGCATACATGAATGAAATAGAGAAAATGGAGATCAATAAATTGGCTATGCAATTGAAAAAAAAATCTAGAAAAAAACCAAATTGCAAATCCTCAATTAAATACTAAATTGGAAATACTGAAAAACAAAGGAGAGATTAATAAAATTGAAGGAAAAAAAACTATTCAATTAATAAATAAAACTAAGAGCTGGTTTTCTGAGGAAAAAAACCAATAAATTGATAGACCTTTAGAAAACTTGAAAAAAAAAAAAAGAAAACCAAATTATCAGTATCAAAAATTAAACAAGTGAATTAATCTCCAATGAAGAGGAGAATAAAGGAATAATTGGGAATTATTTTGCTCAATTGTATGCCCACAATTAAATAACCTTAATGAAATTGATTAATACTTTAAATTGCCCACATTAACTGAAGAGGAAGTGTAATATTTAAATAGCCCCATTTCAGAAAAAGAAATTGAACAAGTCAGCGATGAACTCCCTAGGAAAAAATCTCCATGGCCACATGGTTTTACAAGTCAACTCTATCAAAAATTTAAAGAAAAATTTATTCCAATACTTTATAAACTATTTTGAAAAACTGGAGAAAAAGGAGCCCTACAAAATTCCTTTTATGACACAAATATGGTACTGATACCTAAATTGGGATGAGCCAATGCAGAAAAAGAAAATTATAGACCAATTTCCCTTGTGAATACAGATGTAAAACTCTTAAATAAAATATTAGCAAAAAGACTACATCAACTTATCACCAGAATAATATACTTTGATCAGGTAGGACTTATTCCAGGAAGGCAAGGATGGTTCAATATTAGGAAAACTATTAGTATAATTTATCATATCAACAACAAAACTAGTAAAACCATATGATTATCTCAATAGGTGCAGAAAAAGCCTTTGACAAAATATAATACCCGTTCCTGTTAGAAAACACCAGAAAGTATAAGATTAATTGGAGTCTTCCTTAAAATAATAAATAGCTTCTATCTAAAACCATCAAAAAAGTATTATACGTAACGGGGATAAGCTAAAAGCAGTTTGAATATGATTGGGGTGAAACAAGGATGTCAACTATCACCCCTCTTATTCAATTTGATACTAGAAATGAGAGCTGTAGCAATAAGAGAAGAAAAAAGAAATCAAAGTAATTAGGTTAGGCAAAGAGATTAAGCTATTCAAAATAATAAATTTTGCATAGTTGCAGGATATAAAATGAACTCATATAAATCTTAGGCATTTCTATATATTTCAACAAAGTCCAACAGCAAGAAATAGAAAGAGAAATTTACTCTCAACTTTATAAAATATTTGGGAATATACCTGCCAAAACAAACGCAAGAATTATATGAACAAAATTATGAAACACTTTTAACACAAATAAAGTCAGATCTAAATAATTGGGAAAACATCAGTTGCTCCTCAATAGTTTGAATATAATAAAAATGACACTTTTATCTAAATTAATTTACCTATTAAATGCCATACCAATATATGTACCAGAAAATTATTTTATACAGCTAGAAAAAAATAGTAACAAAATTTATCTGGAAGAACAAAAGGGCCAGAATTTCAAGGGAATTAATGAAAAGAAATGCTAGGGAAGGAGACCTATCCATATCAGATTTTAAACTATATTATAAAGTACCAGTCATCAAAACTATTTGGTACTGTCTGAGGAATAGGGAGTGGATCAATGGAATAGATTAGGTACATGAGACGCAGCAGTCAATGACTATAGTAATCTGTTTGACAAACCCAAAGACCCTAGCTTCTGGGATAATTATCCAGTATTTGGCAAAAACTGCTGAAAAAACTGGAAAATAGTATGACAGAAACTGGACATAGACCAGTGTCTTATACAGTCTACCAAAATAAAGTATAAATGGGTGTATGATCTAGATATAAAGGCTCAGACTGCAAGCAATTTGAGAAAGCAAGGAATAGTTTACCTGCCAGATTTATGAGAAGGGAGGGATTTATGACCAAACAAGAGATAGAGAGCCTTAGGAAATGAAAAATAGATAATTTTGATTTATTAAATTGAAAAGATTTTGTACAAATAAAGTCAATGTAACCAAGAATAGGAGGGAAGTGGAAAATTGGGAAAGATTTTTTTATTACCAGTATCTCTGAGAAAGGCTTTATTTCTAAAATATACAGAGAATTGAGTCAAATTTATAAGAATACAAGTCATTCCCCAATTGATAAATAGTCAAAGTATATGAATAGACAGTTTGCAGAGGATAAAATTAAAGATATCTATAAGCATATGAAAAAATGTTCTAAATCACTGTTGATTCAAGAAACGCAAATCAAAACAACTCTGAGGTACCCTATCTCACAGGCCAGATTGGCTAAGATGACAAAACAGGAAAATGATAAATGCTAGAGTGGATGTGGAAAAATTGGGGGGAAAGTATATTGTTGGTGTAGTTTTGAACTGATTCAACCACTCTGGAGAGGAGTTTGGATCTATGCCCAAAGGGCTATAAAAAAGTGCATATCCTTGGACCCAGCAATACCACTTCCAGGGCTATATCCTAAAGAGATCATACTAGTTGGAGGAAGACCCTTTTGCACAAAAATATTTATGGTAGCTGTTTTTGTGGTGGAAAAGATTGTGAAATTTAGGGGATGTCCTTCAATTGGGGGAATGCCTAAACAATTGTTGTTTATTAATGTAATGGAATACTATTGTGCTATGAAAAAGGAGGAGCAGATGGACTTCATAATATCCTGGAGAGACTTATATGATTTGATCCTGAGTGAGGAGAGCAGAATCAGAAAACTTAGTACAGAATCACTGAGACAGCATTATCTGTGGTGATTAACTTTGATAGACTGGGCTCCTCTCAGCAATGCAAGGTTATAAGACAGCTCAAAAAGACTCATAATGGAAAAGATATATGCATCCAGAGAAAAGAACTATGGAGCTTGCATGCTGCCATGGTGGGGGGCAGGAGGGGAGGGAAGAGAAGGGGGGAAAATTTGGAATTCAAGCGACTGTGAAACTGAGTTTTGTAAACTAAAAGTAGATAAATAAATTTAACATAACAAAATTAAAAAAAATATGAGTGAAGAGATAAAATATTTGGCAATGAGGCATTATGATGGTGGAGTGTAATCAAAAGAATGACACTGATGGAAAATGAAGAGATGATTAGACTTCTGAGACATCTTTTATATGGAGTATTTGAGAGGAGATTTTTGTTCTCTCCACACTTCCAATGGGAGAGGAAAACTGGGCTTCTAATGAGTTGAGGAAAGTGAAAGTTTAATCAGTCTCCATGTTGATGAAGTGATCTAAGCTTTTTTTTTTTTTTTCCCAAAGACATAACATAGTGGAGGGTGACAACCTAAGTCAAACTTTTTTTTATTTATGAGTGTGTAAATCTGGACATTTTTGATAATCTTATGAAGGGAAAGTGATACTATATTAGACCTTTCAAAACTGCTGAACTTAAATTTTTTTAAATTTTATTTTAGTTTGCATCATTCATTTCCACAAGATTTTGAGTTACATATTTTCTCCCCCTCTTTCTCCCACCCATTGCCCCAAAACAGCCATCCCAATGTGTCCCCCCTCCCCCAGTCTATTCTCTTCTATGTCACTTTT
>JAQQSV010010021.1:0-13363 GCA_028646515.1 Pseudochirops corinnae
AAAACTAGTTTATCAATTTTTCACTAAAGTCCTAGTGCTTGTCATGATATGGAGATCACCCTCAGTTACCATAGGCTAAATTAGTAGAATCCAAATTCTGTCAGGTTCTACTAAGTAGGAAAAAAAAAAAAAAAAAAAAGCTTTGTGTATTGGTTGAACTATGCCTCTCATCAAAAAAGTTTAACTAAATTTGGACAACCAGTACTTCTATCAGACAATGGATTTTTATGACCCCTAGAAATTCATAAAGACTATCAAAGTGTGGAGAGGTGGGAGCCCATTAAAATGGAGGAAGTTCCTATTTTAATGAAGACATAGAACCCTGAAATACTTGAAGTATTATTTATCAGTGTTTAGAATATCTAGTAATCTGGAAAGTTGGAGATGTTGCCCTGGTATTGTTGTCATAACTTAAAGTTAAGTTTTTCCCCACAAAACTAATTTGGGGACATAAAATTTCATGGGTTTTTTTCCCCACATAATTCAGAACACCCTGGTGGCCTCTGCTATAGCAAGAATAAGCATGCGCAGAGACCTATGTATGCATTAAATCCATGGAAACAGGAATTCAGCAGCTCTCAGTATGACTCCTAGATCCTAATATTAATATTGCATTGGATCATAAGGAAAGTGTGGTAGGTACCTTATCTATGCTTTTATTACATAGGCAGGGTAGATTACCAAATCTTGTGTCCTACTTGGATCTGGCCTAAAATGACTAAAACAGCGATTACTATTTCTTTCTTGTACTCAGGATAACAGCCTTCTGAGAACAGAAGGGATATGAATTTCTGTGAATTTCCCTTCCTGATTGTTTTCTCCTATGCCAGGTTTATACCTTACCAGAGGCAACTGCCTATAAAGTACAGCAAAGTATATAGTTATTTGAAATCCTGCTAAGATTCTATACTCACTGGACCACAAGGATAATGAAACTCAGGTAAATGTGATTATCCTACTTCTAAGGTGGTAGAGATGCCCAGCTTCTGAGCAAAGGAATAGTCAGAGGGATGTCATTGCTTATTCCTGCTTTCATCTTTCCTGTTCATGCTTTACCAGCTTACCTCTGCCCCCTTGAATCTCTGTTTTCTTTTAAGACTCAGCTAGAGTGCTGCCTCTAAATGAAGCTTTACTAATCACCTAAATTGCTATTTCCTTCTCCTTTATCTACTTTGTATAGAAGAGAGACTAAACTTGCTCTTTATTTTATTGCTATCAGGAAATCCCAGATAAGAAAATTTCCTCTACAAATATAAGTTGACATCTTCTCTGCAATTCATAGTCTTAGTTATATTGGACACTAGGCTGTAGAGCACTGAGAGGGTAAGTGATTTCCTCAGCATCATAGAGTCAGTATATATTGGAGGTAGTACTTGAATCCAGGCCTTCCTGGTTTTGAAGCCATCACTTTAACCATTATGCCACAGTGCCTCTATCTATATATCTATGTTGTTCCAATTATAATTTCTTGAAGTAGAGTTGTGAAAAAAAGGCATTGATAAAGCCTTTTGGGATTCAAATGAAGCTACATGACTGTGCCTTAAACAAATCACTCTGGCTTTTGCTGATTGGCCAATAATAGGTCCCAACCCAAACCTCACTTGGTCGTTGTTTGGATTGTGATGGCTCAGAGTAAGTGTAAATAGCAGTTGTTTCCTGCTCTGGCCAGAAACCCTGAGGTTCTTCCCCTGGCAGATTGATTTTTTTTTTTTTGAGTTGACAAGCTAGGTTATCTTTTGCCTCATTTCTTACTTGGCCTTAAATCATTAAATCACTGAATGGGTGTTACCTCAGACAAACTGAGACTAGGGAAAGACTTTAGCTTAAAAAAGGCCAAGGGACCTACTACATCTGGGACCATTTCCAGTCGTCCTGACCTATTCACTTGCAAGTCAAGACACTGACCTCCTGATGTCATTGGTCTTCTTGGAGAATGAAGTATAAACAACAATCTATGTTGTATATATCTTTCTATGTACATGCTACCTCCTTCAGTGAACATAAGTCTTTGTGTCACTAGGACTTAGCATACTGAATAGCATAGAATAGGTACTTAATAAACTCTTGTTGATTGTGGGATTAAATAATTACCATCTCTTGGCAATATATGACTTAGAAGCCATAAAAAAGTATGATAACACCATGCTTCTGTGCAAAAAGAATAACTATCTTTTTTCTACCAGGGGAAAATATTGTAAAGATTGTATAATTATAAAGAGTATGACGATATATTTTACATTGTACATGCTGTATACTAAGAACAAAATAACTCTTTAATATTCCAAACTAGAACAAATAAGCATTTATTTTAGATCAATATACTTTGGTCTGAACATAAGAGGTTATAAGGAAAATATTCTAAGATTCTATGATACTTTATTTTCCCCCTATGTTCTATGGCAGATTCCCTTAAGAATGTTTGATTCTGGTCTTTTTTACCATTTTAGTTATTTCAATGTAATTTATTAAATGGTGCCCCAGTAGCCTAAAAGAGTCTATTCAACTTCTCTGACTTATTCCAAGGGATTCATTTACATATTGGAAGAATACGATTCCTTAAATAGGGAAATGTCATAAATGAGAATCATTGCCTTTGTGCCCAATCACATGGGTCCTTTAAAGATTAACATTAGGAGTGAAGAAATGTTGTAAGGGAGAACAGTGAGCAGGTTTCACTGTAATTAGTTTCTATATTCAGATTAATGCATTGGTTCATTGTCAACTACTGAAAGGCCCAGACCAGATAAGGTAATCCATCCCCCAGGGGAAGAAATTAATTCAAAGTGTCATGGATCTGAACACAGTGAGCACATAGGAAAAAAAAAATAGGGAGAATGTTTATCTTTGCTATCTTTTATTTTAATCCTGTATTATTCCTGTATTTTACCTGAAAGTTTGAGTGAGGGTACTTTTTTATCCTCTTTTCTCTAGGCATTTTGATCACATGTAAAACATTCATTCTAAGATTTGTGCTTCTGCTGAGCCAGAAATAATTAAAAAGCAATCTAATTCCCTCATGGAAACAAATTCTCTTGTAACAGCCTCTGAAACAGTCTTTTTAGGTGGCCTACAAGCAGCGAGGACCGGGCTGCTCCCAGAGACCATTGTGACATGGAGGAAGGGGGGGAATGGAATTTGGAAGGGGCCTTATCACCATCATCTATCATTTCTTTTCAAACAATTCTGTTTCATAATATTTATTTTGACAGCCTAGTCATTATGAATGTGTCCAAGCTTATACTAAAGAGCAAAAGTCTTTTATCCCAGTCTAGGACCTGATTGAGAAGTCACTGCCCTCAATATTATTTTGGTGATAATTTGAAAAAAAAAGTTGAGCTTATTTGTTTTACCACTAACCAACATTCATCTGCTTGTGCTGACTTAAATGTGGTTGGCTGCATTTGTTCCCAGCATGAATTCAGACTCTTTTGGAGACCATTGGAATGTGTATGGTACCCTACTCAAATCTCTGACTCCTTTGAACAGTGCAGCTGAATCTCTCAGGGTCAAAATTGAGCTCACGTTTCCTGGAGATAACCTTTACCTCTATTAAGCATTGGCAGGAGTATAGACACTCGAATTTGAAGCTGACAAAACAACCAGCATTGTCAGACACGTGCATTTTCTCCTGGTAGCTAGCTGCTCTGTATTCATTTTCATTTTTAGTCTCATTGTGCTTTCGGAGACAATATGAACAACTTAACTGCTTTGCACAGATTTGAGTCTAACTGAAGGTTTTTTTCTTTTTCTTTTCTTTCTTTTTTCTATTAAGACAGTTAGTGGCCCAGTCTACTGAACCTTCCCAGTAGGTAGACTTGAATATTTCAGGCTTGGTTCTGCTATACTCTTTTATGCATCCAGATTCAAATTGACTTCATTGGGAATGCTCTGTGCATGAGAGACTTTGGATTGGACCCTTTCTTCCAAACTAAATTAAAAGACAGCTCTATATGTTTATACTTTACTTAAGCATATTCTTTCTACTTGTTAGTGTATAAGCAGATTCAGCTTCTCCATATTATTTCATTTGTTTTGGTGAACAACCGTCTTTTTAAAACAGAATGTGGCCATTTGGATGAAATCGTGGACACTAAATAATGAAAGAAAACTTTAAATTGCAGGCGCGGCAGGAGTCCTTTCCTTTTATACCAGACACTGCATAAATGAAATTAATTTATTCAGTCAGTCATTGTTTATATATGCAAATTCTACTCAGAAAAAAAAAAACACTCCCCACACATACCAAAAAAAAAAAAACCTCCAAAAAAACCTCCAGATGGCTTTTGAATTTGCTGTTTTAACAGGATTATCATGAAGGAACTTGAAAAGAATTCTACATGCGGAAACAATTCAGGAAAACTTTTAGTACAAATATATCATAAATAGGCTTTCTTTCACCTCAATGGAAGGGAGTGGGGCTGCTTTTCCCAAAAAAATTCCCCTCCTTCTCTAATCCCTAACACACACACACACACACACACACACACACACACACACACACACACATTGCTTTAATTACAACAACAGGCCCAAGGATAAGTCTACCAGATGAAATTATCTGAAGAGCAACCAGTACTTTCTGAACAGCTGAAGTACAATGAAAATAATCCTTTTTAAAAATTTATGTTAATGACCTAGAAGAAGATTGGACTATATACATTCCAAACATCCCCAAAGGCTCTAATTAACTATAGAATATTAAAGAGCCACTGTTTTGTGGCATTGACCAGCAAGTGGAGTTTAGAATTAGGAGTCGGAAATTCCCAGGACTAATCTCAGCAGATCTCCTACTGACTTGTTCTGAAACCTTGCCTCACTTGTTTTCCTTTTTTTTTTATCTCAAGTGCTTTGGTTCATCAATAGATATAATAGTATGCACCAGCTTCATGGGGTGTCCTATAATTAACTCAGTCTAATTGTGGATTAAATGTTAGTAAAGTACTTGGAGTACCTAAAGTATTTATAGAACTGATATTTGGGTGATGGTATATAGGTCTGCACAACTTGACAAGCTCCTGGGGGTGGATCAGCCCTCATTAGTAATTGTAGAGGAGTAACATCTTGGCTCCTTAGAGTGCTGGTGCTGGGAATGAAGTCAAATGGGCTGACATCTACACCAGATGTGTATCTTGGTACATTGTAGAATTCTTCACAGCTGGTACCACTCTAAGAGGACCAACTGCTGAAGTGTCTTGTAACTGACTTCAGTAGGTTGTAATCAAAAAACACACATTGCTGAGCAGACTATTTCAGATGGGAAGAATCAGTACTGTAAGCAAGAGAGGTTCATTTTCCACAGGACTTTTAATTAGATAACTCCCAGTAGTGTGCCTGCAATTCCCAAGATGATAATGCAACTCCTTCCCAGCCTCATCATCTTCTTAACATATTCATGGCAGACTCATTGGTATACTGAGATTGTATCAGTTGTGCTGAACAAATGAAGCCTCCACTGTGAGAAAGGAATTCAATCTCCTTTCTTTTCCTTCCTTTTCTAGTTTTTTTTCTTTCAGCAATCCCTTTGTGGTACAGCTTTTTCTTTAAGAACTAAAACATGGTGGTGGGGGGCAGATAATGGGATGGGGAAGCAAAGCAAAGAAAAAAGGTCATTTTTTTTCTCCTAAATATTAGTTCTTTCATTTAAAAGTAATTAGAAAAATAAGTAAGGGAATTGCTACATTGCTTGACTCAGATGAATAACGGCATGGTTACAAAACACCTCACTGGAAATATTACGTGGTGGAAGAATAGCTTCGGTATTGAACCATAGGAAAGAAACTTATTTGAGCTCTCTAAAATGGTTCTAATGTACCACTTGTCATGTATTAGATGTTAGATGCTCATAGAATCTGAGAGATTTTATTCATAAAATTATGGATGTGGGAGGTCATCTAATCCAAACACCTCATTTTTTCAGATGAGAAATGGAACCCCTCAAAAGTTAGGTGACTCACAAATTCTGAGTTGGAAGGGATTTCAGATGTCCATTATTCCAAACTATAACTGATTAAGAATTCTCTCAGAATCATCCCTGATGAGTCTTTAATGTTATATATTACCATCTCCTCCTGAATCATCTTTCCTCTCTAGATTTTTTTTTTCTGAATTTTCTTCTAGTTCTCTGCCTATTATCCTAACCATTTCTTTTTAGACATCTCTCTGCTGGAACTGTAATAGACATTAATTGCAACTGTCCCTCAAAACAGAACCAAGGTGTTCTAAAGAGGCCTTCTTCTCCTTTTCCTTTATATTTTCTCTTCAGTCCCAATGGGTTTAATTATTTTCTCTATGTAGATAATTTACATACATACATATATACATATCCCTAATTTCTCTCATAATCTAAAGTGTTGCGTCACAATCTGCCCTTTGGACCTCTCAAAATGGATGTCCTGTGAGCATCTCAAACATACATGTCCAAAACAAAGCATATTTGCCTCAAAAACCTCTCTCTTTCAAACTTTTCTATTATTGTTGAGGATACTACTTGTCACCCAGGTTCACAATCTCAATGTCATTCTCAGCTCTTCATACTCCCCTCATGTATCTAATCTAATCTAATATCCTTCCTATCTTAACACTTCTCCCATAGATCCTAGTCACTCTCTCTACATTCTCATAGCCACTAGCCTATTTTAGGCCTTCATATCTCTCTCCTAGACTATTACAATAGTTCTCTAATTTGTATCCTGCCTCAGGCATCTACAAATTCCACTTCTTCTTTCATTCAGCTGCCAGACTGATTTTTCTAAAGTCTGGGTCTGATCACGTCCCACTCCTTATTTGGTAAATTCCAGTTACTCCTCCCTGTTACTTCCAGGATGAAAAGGGAGATCCTCAGTTTGCCATGTCAAGTCCTTCACATCCTGCTCTTTTATTCCTTTCTCTTTTTCTTACACTTTACTCTCCTCCACATACTCTATGATCCAGTTACACTTCCCTAATTGCTTTTTCTTAAACATGAAACTCCATCTTCAAACTTTGTACCTTTACATTGACCCTGCCTGGTATGTTTTGACCCCTTACCTCCTTCTCATAGCTTCTCTGGCTTCTCTCAAGACAGAGCTCAAATCTGTTTTGTGTAAGTAGTCCTTTCCTATTTCATCCTGTACCCATCCCCACTTCCAAGGGTCTTCCTTGTGAGATTATCTTTTGTGTCCTTCAGGAGTGTATGGGATGTTCAAGAAGGACTACCACCACCTCTAATGTGAGAGTTTGTCAAGCGCTTTTTACGGCTGCTCGTTTACCTTTGATATCCACCTGTCCCCCAACTTTCACTTGAGAAACTGTAGCATGAGCAGTGACCACACCAAAGTAAAATCATCTTGGAAGATGGGCTAAACTAGGTTGAGGGTAACAGATGGGCCTTAAACCTGTTCATGAGTTATGGAATGTCTATCCCAAACATGCAAAGACTTTCTCAGGAGATATGGATAGATAGGAACAATTTGTTCCAATGGGCAGTGAAGACAGCTGAAGCAAGCATCATGGAGTGCTTAGAGTTGTGTCAGACATCAAAGATGTCAAGATCATCAACTGTATCCCAGACCATTGCCAGTTGTCTTAACTTTTGTGTTGTGACTGGACCTTGATGACTCTGGAAGAGAGTGAGGCTGATCGTTTTGTATAACTGTTTCACTTAAATCCAATTCCCATGCAAATCAAAATATCACCATGTAACATCATTGATCCTCTTTGAAAATTAAGGACAAGCAACAATATTTCCTGTGTACTCTGTTGTCATTTATTCTTTGTTCTTGAAGAGGACCAGGGCATCAGGAAGATGACAATTTTTTGATTTGTGCATCAGTTTATTTAAGTAAAACCTCCCATATCACACTGTTGACTCATATTGAGTTTTTAGGCTACTATACTAGAATGCCAAGATCATTTTCATATAAACTGTTGTTGAGCTACCCTTCCCCCATTCTTGTACTGGCAGTTGATTCCTTCAACTAAGTTATAGAATGTTATATTAATTCCTTATATGTTGTTTAGTCATTTTCAGTCATGTCTGACTCTTCATGACTCTGACAAAGATATTGGAATGGTTTGCCATTTTCTTCTCCAGCTCATTTAACAAATGAGGAATTAAGGCAAACTGAGTTAGGTGACTTTGCCAGGATCACACAGCTAATTAAATGTCTGAGGCCTGATGTAAACTCTGGAAGATG
The DNA here is from genome assembly GCA_028646515.1 of Pseudochirops corinnae. NCBI lineage: Eukaryota > Metazoa > Chordata > Mammalia > Diprotodontia > Pseudocheiridae > Pseudochirops > Pseudochirops corinnae. The sequence continues at coordinate 8,175 of JAQQSV010010021.1, forward strand.
AATCTTCCTGATTCCAGGCCTGAGACTCTATCCACTGTGCTATTTAACCACCTTCACTTCATGTTATTCAGTCCATCAACGTTTAGAATTTGTTTCAGTCCTAACTCTATTACCCAACATGTCAAATTTACTTCTAAATTCTGTACATTATCAAAGTCAGAAGTATTTCTTCTATTTTCATTTAAAAATGTGAATTGGGGGCTCAATTGCTCAATTCTGTCATTTCTATCTCTTTTCTTGCCAAAGTATTTAAGTAATGTAATCTTTGATAATAGATGATTATAATACATTTTTCTTTGCAGGAGTCTATCCATCCTACCCCACCATTTTATATACTGGCATTACTCAGCATTTCCATTAATTTGTATGAATAACCCTTCCCAACTTACTATCTTTTGTTTTTCCAGGCTACTAAGCTTCAGAATAGGACTTTTTTATTTGGCTGGAATCACTAATGATAACCTTGAGACTTAAATGGTTATCTGTTTTTCTTTGCGGTCTTCTGAGCTGAGATCATAAATAAGTGTTAGACCTCCTTTAGAAAAATGACTTGGATTCATTATGTCTCCTCCATCCCCTCAAATACCAAAGTATATACAGATTTTGTGTGTGTCCAAACATTACCACAAACAGAATAAAATACTGAGACATTTTTCCTGATATCATCTTAGGAATGAATTAGAGAAATCACATCCTGAGTCCTCTGTTCAGGACTCAGCATGTCCAGCATGTTTCTTTATGGTTTGATTAAAAAGTTCTTACTGTGCTATTACTTGAAAACCTTGTGGTATATTTTTAGACTGTTTTTTTTTTTCTTGTCATATTCATCCTTCTTTAGTACTTACTCTCAAAATCCTGGACCTTATCAGAATAGATATTGGCAAGGGAAACCATGCAGAGAACGTGTCTCTTGGGACATCATTATTACTATGGAAGCTTTCTGGTTGGGCCCCTGGTGGTTGCCGATTAAGCATATACTTACCTAGGGGAGGGATCTATTACCATGAGGATCTTGCTCATATTTTACCATTCCCCTTTCAGAGACATGAATTCTATATCCACTAATTCCCAAGTATTCCTGTTTCTATGCTGTCCAGTTAAGCAACATAGTTAGGAGAACTATTGAATAAAATAGGCATAGATCTCACACTTCTGGAATATATTCACAGCATACCCTGTTCTGTACCAGATAAAGTATTTTCTATTGATTGGCCCAAGTGTCAAAAATCACTATGTTAGGCTTTCATAGGAAACGATCTGTTTATGGGATTTGGTCCTCATCTAAAATTAAAGTTTCATACAATAAACCATGGCAAAGACCCAAACTCTATCAGTTCTATAGAAAATTGTCCTTAAGGTTTTGATTCTCTGAGGATCATACTAGGGGTGTGCTGGAGACAGAGGTAGAGAGTAGATTGTTAAATTCAGTACAAGCATTTATACATTTGATTCATTGTTTAGTTAGTAGTCAACTTAACAAAATGACAAAAAACAAACCATTAATAATGAAGATTAAACATTTACTAGCACACTCATTCCTGATCATACCTCTCTCTTGGCCAATATCACTATTTTCTATAGTAGACTATCTGACCTGCATGAATTCTGTGATCTCTGTGAACTCTAAGTTCTATGCTTTATGCAAATGTTTTATTATTTTAAAAAATATGCTAATAAAATTGGAGATTCTGGATGGCATAGTGGGTACAATGTTACCCTTGGATCCTGGAAGGCCTAAGATCTAGTCCTATCTGACTGAGTGACTTAGGGTAAGTCAATTCACCTCTGTGATGTAGTCATCTCTCAAAGGCTATATATTCTAGAGAAAATACTATAAGGGAGTTTCCTTAGCTGGAAGTTCCTCATAGCAATGAAATCACAGCATCTATTCCTATCCTTCATATTTGGTATATTATTTAATTGTCTAACTGTAATGTCACATAAGTTTTCCCTTAAACTCCCCCTCTCCTTCATAACTTCAGATAGAAGTGATGGATTGCCCCTATCATTCTATTTTGCTTTACTGACTAATACACTTAGAATTATTTCTGTATAGCTCATTTCCCTAACAAGGACTGCTTTTGATTTTTTATTGTTATTGTTTGTAGCAAAATGGTGCAATGAATAGAGCACCCATCCTTGGAACCAAGAAGCTCAAATCCAACTTTAGATACTTACTAGCTGTGTGACCTTGGCAAGTCACTTAATCCTGTTTGTCATAGTTTCTTCGGCCTGGAGAAGGAAATGGCAAACCACTCCAGTATCTTTTCCAAAAAATCCCAAATGTGGTCATGAAGGATTGGACACAACTGAGATGAATGAAAAATAACAACAAAGCAACAGGTGGTACAATGGATAAAGTGTTGGACCAAGAATCAGAGAGATATGATTTCAAATTAGGCCTCAGATACTTACTAGCTTTGTGATCATTGTTAACCCATTCAACCTCTGCCTGCCTCAATTTCTTTACTTCTAAAATGACTATAATAACAGTACCTAATTCCCAGGGTTGTTGTGAGGATAAAGTGCGACAATAATATTTATCAAGCTTTTTGAAGTTGTTGAAGCAGTATAAGAATTATAGCTAGATATTAAGATCTGAAATTGTCTTTGTTCTACCATTTCCCTGCTACTAAGATAATATATTTGTACAAACTGTGTGCTTAATACATGTTTTCTTAATTTGGTAGAACTGGATATACTCCAGGGAGATCAATTATTCAACTGGATACTTCCAGTGATGTGGAAATCACTACTTTTATGCAATTTAAATTACACCTTACTTAACAACTGAAAAGTGATGTGGAATAGTTAGTAAAGAAATGACCTTGAAATCGGGAGGATCTGGGTTCAAGTCCTACTTCTGAAACATACTGACTCTGTGACCATGGGCAAATCACTTTACCTGTAGGTATTCTAGGCAGCTTTCTAGGATTATAGGTTTCAGAGAAGGCCCTAAGTTGTATTGATACTTCTCTCCATGGGAGTTTCCTATAACAGTGAAATTACATGTCTATTTTCTATATAGATAGATAGAGAGATGATAGCTATAGATATAAACAGATATAGATATGCTAGGCTCTTACACAAAGTTAACCCAAAAAAATGGATGTACTTCCATTATAAACTTTGTTTTGTTTTGTTTTGTTTTTTTCATTTGGAGTTCAATACACTTACTCAGATTCACTCTTGGGAGAATAATACAACTCTAACATACAAAAGAAATTTCATTCAAAGGCATTAAACAGTTCTTTACAAAAAATCAATGTTATTGTTCAAATATTAAAATCATATGATGAATTTTGTTTTCAGTGTAGAGTTGGCAGAATGGAAAATTTAAGGAACATTTTAATGAAGAGAAGGGAAAAATTTTAGGGAAGAGAAATGGTTGATATGACTTGCCAAATTGTATCTGGGGATTACGTGAAGGCTAAATAAAGGTACCTTCTTGGTCATTTATCTTTATGCTGACTTCATTGCCTTCTCTAACATGTGGTCACTGATGTTATACTACCCAGTATATTTAATCCATTTGTATATTTTTCTTCTCATAATTTGCATGGATGCAAGACACAAGAGACAGTTAAAGGCTATAGATGCTATTGACCCAGACACCAAGATGTACTGCAGATTCTTTTATGACATTGCTTACTCTCAATTTCACAAGTCACCCAGATATATGTTCTTGAGGTTGCTGAACAGGAACAAGATTCAAATTGGATTAACACAAACTTTCAAATGTTTTAGATTTCTCGACAAGTGCAAGCAACAACTAGAGTATAGAATTATAATACAAATTGAGTACCACATCAATTTTAGCTCCTATAAAAGAGGCATACCAGGAGAAGCAGCCTTCTATAATGACTACTTGAAGAGTTTCCATTATTACTATTCCATGTGCAATAATATATCTATTGAATTATTATTTTATATTCAATGGACTCAGGAGTGTTAAAATTGAGCTTTAAGGAACAATAAAGTAGTTTAGGCTGAAAGATGGTATAAATGAATGGGCAGATAAAAAACTCCTTAATGTATAACCATGTCTTAATGAAGCATTGTTAAGCATAATATGATACAAGAAAAGGATTTTTACTTATATTTAATATTTGATTCATTATATTCAATATCTTTTTAATAAGTAATGTTACCAGTATAATTAGACTAGTCAGTCATGGTTAAACAAGAATCTCAACAATTTTGTGATGGAACTGGTAAGAAAGAGAATATATACAAAAGAACTAAGACTAATTTTGATATACCATACTAATGTATTAGTTGTATCAAAACATTTCATAAATTTTAAAGCTTTGTAACTTACATAGGATAGGTATTTATTTCTATTATGATTTCATTCTTCTCATTTTTAATTCAGTGCAGCTAGGAAAACTCAGGAAAATTTGCTAGTCTATTATTATTTATTCATTCTTGGATGTTCCTCTGATTATTATGTTGGTAGGTAAGATAATTGGGTCTTTTGAAACTTAATAAAAGTGATGGATTAAAGAATTGCCAAGGGTGGCAGAACCAAGATGGCGGTGTAGCAGCAGCAACATATCGCAGCTCTCACATAGCCACCCAAAAATACCCGTGGCATAGGACTCTAAACCAATCCTAGAACTCCAAAACGCACAGAAGGATACTTCCCACTAAAGTCAGCTCAGCTATGAGGAACCATACCAGCACTGTGAAACCAGCCTGGCCTGAAGCCACTGCTGAGTCCCGGGGGCAGCCGGACAAGAGGAGTGGTGAGCGGATTAGCAGCAGCTGCAAGAAGCATTTAGAACTAGGCCAGTGACACTTGCAAAGTTGGGAGAGAAAAGCAGTCAGGCCGAAAGGCCTCCAGAGTGGAAAAGTGAAAAGCAGAGGTTTTACACCCACCTCTGCGTTGCAGCTTCCTGTCTGTGGCCTGCAGACAGCAGGGGGACTAAGCGATTGTTCTGAGGCCAGTGCTCTCACGTTGAGCTGCCTGGATCCGGATCGCCGTCTTGGGCCTCGGTCTTGGAGTCTTCATTATCCAGTGAGCTGGAAGTAAGTAGGAAGGGTCCCAGCACCTTCCTGAGAGCTACGGCAGCCAGGAGGACCCAGCGATTTGGGACAGAGCTTTCCCTTCTGCAAGCAGAGCCCCATAGAGATTTAAAAAAAAAATCACAGACTAACCAACCATGAGTAAGAATAAGCATAAGAAG
>JAQQSV010010022.1:0-13363 GCA_028646515.1 Pseudochirops corinnae
TTAGCTATCATTCCATCATATTCAACTTATTATATATTCAATATATGTATTATATATATTTCATTTTATATCCAATTATATTATATATCCAACATATTCACATATTCACCTGTGTCCTCTGTCTATATATATATAGGTATTCCTTCTAAGTGTCCTAATAATGAGAAAGTTTTTATTGGTTACAAGTATTATCTTCCCATGTAGGAATGTAAATAGTTTAACCTTATTAAGTCTCTTATGGTTTCCCTTTTATGTTTACCTTTTTATGCTTCTCTTGAACCTTGTATTTGGAAGACAAATTTTCTATTCAGTTCTAGGTTTTGTTTTGGGGGGATTTTTTTCATAATGAATGCTTGAAATTCCTCTATTTCACTGAATATTCATCTTTTTCCCTGAAGGATTATACTCAGTTTTGCTGGGTAGGTGATTGTTGATTGTAATCCTAGCTCCTTTGTCCTCCAGAAAGTCATATTCTAAAGCCCTCTGATCGTTTAATGTAGAAGCTGCTAAATCCTGTTGTTATCCTGATTGTGATTCCATAATACTCGAATTGCTTCTTTCTGGCTGCTTGCAATATTTCTCCTTGACCTTGGAGCTCTGGAATTTGGCTAGAACATTCTTGTGAGTCTTCTTTTGGAGATTTCTTTCAGGAGGTGATTGGTGAATTATTTCAATTTCTTTTAAATTCTTCCAGAATATCAAGGCAATTTGCTTTGATAATCTCTTGACAGATGATGTGTAGGCTCTTTTTTTAATATGACTTTCAGGAAGTTCAATAATTTTTAAATTATCTTTCCTGGTAAATTCCAGGTCAGTTATTTTTCTAATGAGATAGTTCACATCCTCTATTTTTTGGTTTTGTTTTATTGTTTCTTAATGTCTCATAAAGTTATTAGCTTCCACTTTTTCCATTTTTAAGGAATTGCTTTCTTCAGTGAGGTTTTGTACCTCCTTTTCATTTTTGCCAATTTTATTATTAATCATTATTATTAATTAATTATTAATGAGGTTTTTTTCTTCAGTGAACTTTTGTACCTCTTTTTCCATTTGGCCAATTCTTCTTTTTAAGGAGTTCTTCTCTTCATTAGCTTTTTATACCTCTTTTACCATTTGACCTACTCTGTTTTAAAGGTGTTATTTTCTTCAGTATTTTTTGTGTCTCCTTTACCAAGCTGTTGACTCTTTTTTCATGATTTTCTTGGGTCACTCCCATTTCTTTTCCCAATTTTTCCTCTACCTCTCTTACTTGATTTTTAAAATATTTTTTGAGCTTTTCCATGGCCTAAGACCAATTCGTAGTTCTCCTGGAGACTTTGGATATTGGAGCTTTGACTGTATTGTCTTCTTCTTCTTCTTGGTCTTCCTTGTCACCATAGTAACTTTCGATAATCAGAACATTTTTCAGCTGTTTGTTCATTTTTCTAGCCTATTTCTTGACTTTTAACTCTTTGCTAAAATGGGGCTCTATTTCCAGGGTGGAGGGCACACTGACCCAGTTGTTGGGATTTTGTGCAGCTCTTTTCAGAGATACTGCTAGGGACTTACAAGTTTTTAGTTTTTCCAATGTGGTATTCTCTAAGAAGGGGTGTGTTTACTATTCTCCTCGCCTGTGTACTTTTTTCTGTCCTAGAAGCCTGATGAGGGTCCCTGTTCCATTGCAGCTTCAAGTTCTGGTGTGCTAGTGCTCTGGGGCTACCATCCAGGACTGGGACCAGGATCCGAGTGTGGTGCTCCCAGTGCCAGCAAAGAGACTCCTCCTTCTGACCACTTGTTTGATCCCCTTACCATTTGTGCGCTGAGAGCTTGGGAAGCAGCCACTGTAGCTGCTGATTCAGTTACTCCCAAGGCCTGCTTCTGATTTGCGGGGCCCAGTATGTGGTGGGGTGGCCTTCACTGGACTACATTCCACTCTCACTCTGGCTCCAGAGACCCTGCAGAACTTCTCAGTTGTCCTGGGGCAGTAAACTTATTTCACCCCATCTTTTTGTGGGTTCTGCTGCTAGAGAATTTGTTTTAGGGCATTAATTAAAGGTCTTTAGAGGGGTTTGGAGAAGAGTTCAGGTGAGATTTTGCCTTCTCTCCACCATCTTAGCTCTACCCGTGGGTAATTTTCTTATAAGAAGTTTTCTATGTGAATAAAATCACAGATATGAACCAATTTTAGTTCTTTTTGAGGAGGCAATCAGGGTTAATTGATTTACTCAGGGTCACACAGCTGATAAGTGTCTGAGGCTGGATTTCAACTCAAGTCCTCCTGACTCCAGAGCTGATGCTCTATCCACTAGGCCACCTGGTTACCCCAGGTTTTTTTTAATCAAATTCATGTTTTTATGGTGCTTTAAAGTTTACAAAGGATTTTCCTCACAGAAATTATAGAATGTCATTATTACTCCCACTGTATAGATGATGAAACTGAAGCTCAGGAAAGTTGACTAACTTGTGCAGGGTCACCCATTAGCAAAGATCAAAGCAAGAGATTTAGGGCCAAGTCTCTGCTGAAGCCAAGTTCAAATCCAAGTCCAAACCCAGCAGTCTTTCCACTCCTGTGCATGTGAGCCTGAGTCTATAAGAACCTGGGGACCAGCCAGGCCCAAAATGCCAAGCACAGCACACTACCCAGACATGACCTTTCCAAGCCCAGGATGCACCCACGCATGTCCCTGGCCCCAAACGTTCCATCTTGTAGTGACTGTCACTATGCCACCGGATAACCTCCTCCCAAAGCACCACCACCATGGAAGTTATGGACGTGAGGACTGGCAGGTCCCTCTGCATCCCTGGCACACTCCTTCAGAAACCTCTTTTCAGGAGACCTATTGTGGACTCCATCCATCCCTTCCCCCAGCCTCCAGGAATTGGTGGCCCCCATGTTGCTAGTTTAATTGCTTTGGAAGAGAACACTTTGTCACTGGACTTCCCCCTTTGTTCTCAGATCAGTCTGGGGATGGGCTCTGTGTACTATTTGGGAACAAAGGACTTTTTTTTCAGAGTTGTGGCAGGAAAGAACCCATATTCTGTGTCTGTGTCTGGGCTGGGCCAATGCATATGGATGTGGACAGGAACTGGGTCTGGAGAGAGAGCAAGAGGAAAGAAGAGGTAAGAAAAATCCCATTGCAAGTGGTTCAAACAGTTTCACTACATGAATTCTGTCAAGAACCAATCGCTGGTTAATGGGATTATAGACCAGAAGCTGGAAGATGAGAATCAGATTAGTTTATCCTTCCCATTCCCCCCTGTTTCCAGACACTGCTCTACTGCTGAGCTCTGAGGTCCTTTACAGCTCCCAGATTCTGTGACTCACGGGCTCCATCATCCAAAGGACAGTTGGGAAGATGCCGTAGAGCAGAGTTGTCAAACAAGTGGACAGCTGAAGGCAAGTGATCCACAACTCCCCTGAATGTGACTTGAACCAGATTAAAATGTATTTATGGGCACAGCGGATAGAGTACCAGCCCTAGAGTCAGGAAGACTCATCTTCCCAAGTGCAAATCTGGCCTCAGATATTTCCTGTGTGATCCTGGGCAAGTCACTTAACCCTATCTGCCTTAGTTTCCTCATCTGTAAAAGGAGCTAGAGAAGGAAATGGCAAACCACTCCAGTATCTTTGCCAAGAAAATCCCAGATAGGGTCATGAAGAGCCAGATACAATTGAAAAATGACTGAATAACAAAATAAATTACATACAAATATATAGAAAATATAGTTGGAAAAATGTTTAATAAAACAAACAAAAATATAATAAAACATAAATAAGATTACGTTTTTTTAAATAAGTCAATGTGTAGGCCTGCAGGGATCCTTATGTACAGTTTGGTGACCCTGTTTCTATTTGACTTTGACACCGATGAAGTAGGAGAAAAGTCTCCCTGTTTACCCATTCCAGAACCTAACAATTTTCATAGCCAAATTCTTCTTATTGGTAGTATAGTTGAAAGAACACTGGATTTGGAGTAAGGAATACTTGAGTTCAAATTTTGTCTCAGTTGTAGCTTTGTGACTCTGAGCAAGTCACTTGTGTTCTATCAGTCTCAATGTTCCTCATCTGTGAAATGGGGGCAATTGTACTACCTACATGTTGAGAGAATCAGATGAGATAACACAAGCAAAGCATTTTGCAAATTTTAAAGCACTAAATGCATGTTAGCTATGATTGTTACTACTATTGTTATTATGGCTAACCCAAGATGGGGAGGCATTCTGTGCACCCTTTGACCCCATAATCTACAACTGGTGGCATTTCCTCCTTTCTCTCTCTCCCAAAGGTCCCCACCTCCCCACTCCACTATCTTACTCTTCCTTGTGTAGTTCAGGGCTTTGCAGCTAAAGAAACATCAGGGGAATATGGTGATAGGATAGACAGGGAACCAGAAATGATGGAAGGAAGGGGGAAATGGTGCCTAGAAAGAAAGGACATGGAGTGTCAATGGAGAGATGATGAGAGCCTATGGTATATATGGCAGCTGTCATAGGAGAAAAATGTGAAGGTAGAAATGGCAAGGTTGGGCAGTGTGAGAAGGAAAGAGCATCAACAGTGGGAGGGAGGGAGGGAGAGGCCAAAGGGAGCTTCCTGAAGAAGGTGGTACCTGAACTGCCAAGCTTGAATGGAATTAAAGAATCTTCAGGCAAGGATAACCTTGTGTATCCTCTAGGCTCCTCTCCTGGCTCAGACTGGGTTCTGCTCTAGCCTCTAGGGTGGCAGTTCTTAACCTATGGGTTGCAACCCCTTTGGGGGTCAAATGACCTTTTCACAGGGGTGACCTAAGACCATTGGAAAACACATATTTCTGATGGTCTTAGGAACCGAGATACCACTCTTCTATCCCTCTCCAGACAGGTCCGCCCACATGCAGATATGCCCACATAGGAGTATTAAAGGGTCACAGCGTTAGGAAGGTTGAGAACCACTGCTCTAGGGGTTAGAAGTAGTCGGTCAAAGAAAGACAGATGAACATAAACCAGCACTTTGAAGGGAAATCCTGACAAGCTCCCTTTCATGGTCCTCAATGGTAGGACTCATCATTCTCAATGAAGGAGTTCCTCCATAGAGTGAAATAGGTCATGAAGATAAAGTATCCTCCCCCTCAAATAAACTCTGGTCTCCCTTTCTTTCCTCTTTGGAATGCATTTATAAGCTCCAGGGGCCTTTGTATGTGGGACACAACACACACTCTATCACTTACATTCAGAGGTTCTTAACCTGAGGTACATGAAGCTTTTTTTTTTAACATTTTGATAATTGTATTTCAGTATAATCTATAATCCTATGTGTTTTATTTTATTTATTTAAAAGCTTTATTCTGACAAGTCCATAGACTTCACCTGACTGTCGGTGATACACAGAAAGTTTGAGAATCCTTGTCAAAGGGGTCAGAAGATCATGGCTGGAATTCCAGCTCTGCTACATGCAGCCCATGTTATAACCTTGGACTTCCTTCACCATTCTGAGCTTCAGTGTTCTCTCCTTGAGAATGAGGCACAGGACTTCCTAATCTTATAGGTCCCTTGCAGCTCTAAATTCCATGATCATAGCTACAATCCTTGGGACAGGCGGAAGAGAAGCGGGATGCTTGGAGGTAGAAGCAGGAGACAGGAGAGGGCTAAGTCTAGAAACAAGAGGCAGGACAGGACTTTTAGAAAAGTCTAAGTGGACCTCTTTGCAAGATTGATGGACACTTCTGGGTCAGCATCTTCTTTGACCTTACTTGTCAAACTTTAGAGATAGGCCCCTAAGTCACTAAGGTAGTGTTGGGAATGTCCATTGACCAAGGGCTTAGTGTGGATTAACAGGCCTCAGATAATAGTTAATTTCAAGGAATAATTCTTAAACAGGAAAAAAGTGAAAAGGGAGACTGACTGGCAAGCAAACCAATTAGGTCCCCACCAAAAGGGCATCCACCCCTCTACCAGGCAGCCTTTGTCTTAAGGAAACCTAGGGTATGGTCCACCAACCAAGAACTGAAGATCAGTTAGAAGGAGACCTCCCATCAGACCCAAAAGGCACTTCCTCCAGCCTGAATCTATGCACTCATGGGTTATAAAATCACTGGCAAACATCTCTGTACAAGGCAGTGGTTTCCCTGAGAACACTCAAATATTACCTGACCACAGAGTGGTTATCTGACTCAGAGATCTCACTCGATGGCCCAAGAAAATACCCTGACCGCCACAAAAAGGTAAATAGAGACACTAAACACACGCCAGCTGGGGCCAGCAGTAACCCAGCACTCCGCCTGGCATCTCCAATATATTTCTCAAATATAAACACATAAACATTTTCTTTTCCTCCCCCCGCTTTTCCCCCCTTTCTCCTCTTGTTTTCTTTCCTAAGGATTAAGAGATTTCATTTTAATTGTTCCTCAAATGGAAAGGGGAGGTTCTGTCTGTGCCAACACCCAGCACTCTGTGTCTTTTATGGTTAGGGAAATTTTTTCTTTTAAGTTTCCTCCCCCTTACATCTCCAAACAATACACTCCCGGCCCCCATTCCAACACACACAAACCACCTCTTGTTTTTGTGCTTTAATCAGTATTCCATGGAGGCTGTTCAGAGGGCAATGGGGGGGGGGGGGGGGTTCCTATTTGATTCTGGCCTCTGCCCTCTCAGGGCCTGGTCAGGTTGATATATGGGCTGTCATCCTGCTTAATGAAGTTTATTGAGTTGGGGTCTGGGGGGAAAGGGGGAAGGGCTTGACCGGAGAGGAGGCAGGAGGAAGTAAGAAGGAAAACAGGGAAGGAGCTCTCCTAAGAGTTTCTCCAGGAGGAGATCTCCTGCTCTCTCTGCAACATTAAGCACAGGAGGTGGAGGGGTCTTAATTTATCAGGTGGGAGCTGAGAATAATTGCCTTTCAGACATCTGTGCAGCTAGCTTCTGTTGGATAGAAAAACTTTGAACCAGCCCCCAGAGGAAGTTAAAAAAAGGAGGGAGAGGTGGAAAGGGGTACTCAACTGGTATTTACCTTGGAGGTGGGGGTAGGCAGGCAGCTGTCATACCCAAAAACCTTGTCCTGAGGCCAGGAGAGCTCAAAGATTACAAACAAGAAGCTGGAACATTCATTTGGACTCCTATGCACACTACCTATATTCCATCTGGACTACCAGGTCTCCAGCGAGCTCACTGAGAGGGAACCCATTGTCATCAAAGTTACTAGAATGGACCCAATTGTCCAACTGAGATGTGTGCACATCGATGTTCGATGAAAGCCACAGCTTTGGAAACATCTGTCTTTCCTTTCCAATCTCCTGCTATCCTTAGACCCCACCTCCAAGGAAGGAATTCCCTTTAGCTCTATTTATTAATAACCCACTGTGACAGGACAATACAGTCTCTTTTAGCCCTAATATCCAACAAAGCTGTCATCAGATGCAGCCACAAGGCACCTCTCTGAATTGCACCAGCTAGAGTTATCCCCAGTTCCCTATCCTAGAGAAGATGTAACTAATGGTAGCTGTTTGGTCAACAGCATCATATATTTGCTTGGTGTCCATAGCTGCCAAGACTGAGTTCCAAAGGAAATAGGTTTAGAAGATGGTACATGAGAATATTTTAAGGAGAAAATGTGGCCCACATGGCTAGATCAGTCCCTTCAGGTTACTGTTGTTCTTGGCTATCATATACATCAGTGGTTCTCAACCTCCCTAATGCCATGACCCTTTAATACTTGTATGTGGGCATATCTGCATGTGGGCAGACCCGCCTGGAGATGGATAGAGGAGCCGTGTCTCGTTTCCTTAGACCATTGGAAATATGTGTTTTCCGATGGTCTTAGGCAACCCCGTTCAACCTCCAAAGGGGTTACGACCCACAGGTTGAGAACTGCTGATAAACATCCTCATCCTCCTGCCCCTGGTGGGTCAAGAAAGAATTACTAAGAAAAATTCTGTAGGTTGGTCCTTCTCTAATTCAGGTTGGCAGAATATCCTCAGTCTAGTCCTAAAAGGACTTAGGAAAAATCAGTTGATTCTCCACCTCACCATTTATTTGATAATCTTTTTTAGTCTTCTCTGCCCCTTCCGTTGGAGTCAAGCTGGGGGTGGGGGTGGCAGGGAAGAAATTGTGAATAAAACCAAGTCTATTATTTGTACACTTAATTTTTATTATTCAAAAATCTACCCTACCCTTTCTCAATAAGCCCAACTCTTGTTCTCAGTCTAATATCCAGTCCCTTTATTCTGTGCCTACCTACCCAAGATATTTAACTGTGGTAGATGGTAATAAAGGGCTTTGCTCCACATTCACACACATCAAAAGTTATGATTCCACTGTCCCATTTCCTGACCTAATCTTAGGGTTAGTGTAGGAGTTAATGGATATATCAGATAAACTAATCCCTACTAACTTGCAATGAGCTAAATGGTTATTGCAGCCAGGAAGCATAATCAACATCATTGTGGGATGGTTAGTTGAGCTAGGGGAGCCCTAAAAACCATACTACTTAACGATTACTTTTTTAAAGAACTGAGAACTTTTAGCTTGAATAAGACAAGATGAGACAGGACCCAGAATAATGGCTATTCTCTAGTAGTAGAGGAAGCAACTCCAAATGTACTTTTGTGGCAACATATTGTCATGGAGAAAGCATTAGCCTTAGAGGTAGAAGGTCCAGATTTGAGTCTAAGCTCTGGGACCTAACTTCTCTGCTCCCCAAGATACAGGAAAAGCTTTTAGAATTGTCTCATGTTGCCTACGGAGAGTACAACCGGGAGAGAAGTTATGGGTGAAAACAGCCACGAGGCAAATTTCAACTTCATGGAAGTTGGGTGGGGAGAGGAGTGAAATCCTGGTCATTATTTGAGCCATCCAGATGTGGAATGGGCACACAGAATAGAGGCTTCCCATCCTCATAGCTCTTCAAACAGAGACTGGATGACTGCTTGTCTGGGATATTGCAAAGAGAATTATTGTCGAGGTCCATGGTTTGGGCTATGTGCCTCTGGGGGCCCTTCCAACTCTGCAGCACTAATTCTCTGACCTCCATGGTCCCTTTCCACTCAAATATGCTATGAATCTAAAACGCCCATTTCTCCAGACAGTCTCTAAGGAGTGACTAATTAATGGTGGGAATTTCAGACACTAAGGCAGGTCTGGGGGTGGGGAGATATTTTAGGTCAGGAAGCCCTTGCATCCCCCCCATCACTCCCCACATGCAGCTGCCTGCTCCTCTCCTGTAAAACCCATCCTCCCTAGTACACACACACACACACACACACACACACACACACAAAAGCAAATATTTCCTAATTGATTTTCTTCAGGGGAAATATTAATACTTGTAAATGGGGCTACAGTAATTATGAACAGATGCGCACACATCCCCAGGTGGTGAATAATTCCAGCCTGGACACCAGCAGCATCTTCAAGGCCTCTTAAGGCTCTCATCCAGGTTTTTCCTAAATGATGGATGCACACGCCAGTTCCCTGAGGAATTGTAGCCCCACTCACTGGTCTCAAACAGATGCATCTCTAAAGGAGATAACTTTGGAAGCACAGAGTAGAAGGACAGAAAAGGAGAATCTCCGTAGCTATACTTGGCGTTCATTGTTCATCCCAACAGGCTCCCGGGCCTGAGATCACCAGTGTAGTAAAATGTCCTAGCATACTGAATGTTCCAGAAAGGGGACAACAGCTTGTTCCCATTCATCTCTAGCCCCTTTGCCAAATTCCTTACCCATGGGCCACACCTGGACACTATAAATGTGTCCCTGCTGGCCTCCCAGCCTCCCGCATCTCCAGGAGCCAAACCATCCTTCTCATCGCCTTCTCTTTTTTTTTTCCACCTGACAAAATAATCTTCCTTCAAGTCTTTTACAAAAACTCACTTCTTCTCTAACAGTTGCATTAAGACTATATACAAGATTGCTGGATTTGATCAAGTCAAGAAACATTTACTCTGGCCCAGACTCTGAGCTAAGCGCTAGGAATACAGTCACAAACACAAGCATAGAAACAGTTCCTGCCCTCAAGGAGCTTACATTTAGTGGGGGAAGACAACAAATAAAAAGAAGCTGGAAAGACGTTGGGTGGGGTGGGCATTGGACATGAAGACACCCTGTCGACCAGCATGATAGAGACAGTCCAGAGATTCTGGAGTGAAGGCAGGAAAGGAATAAAGACTTGGCTGGCCTAAGGGCCCTCCTTAAACTGTAGGCTATGAGAGGAACCAGTCAATCAGACGGAGAGCCTGCAGGACCAGGGTAAGAATGAATAATAATTATAACAACAACAACAATAAAGCCAGTTGCAGAAAAGGTGCCAATCTTCATGAGTGAAAGGAATTGCCTCATCTTATGTCAACCAGTCAATAAACAGTTATTTAGTGCCTACCATGTGCCAAACACTGTGCTTAACACTGGGGACATAAAAAGAGGCAAAAGACATTGCCTGCCCTCAAGGAGCTTATAGTCTCATGGACAATAAGAAAAAAATATATATAAATGAGCTATAAACAGGATAAATAGGAAATAATTAAGAGAAGAAAGGCACTAGAATTACAGCTTAATAAATGTTTGCTGACCGCCTAACTCTTTCAATGAAATCACAGGCCCAGCCCCTAACTCATATCCTCCTAATAACAATCCTATGAGGTAGGCAGGCAAAGTGTGATTGGCACCATTTTTCAAGGGAGGAAACAGGTTTGGCAAAGTTAAGGATTTGCCCAAGGTCACACAGCTGGGCAACAGTAAAGCAAGGACAGGAGCCTCACTCCTCATTGGTTATTCTTTTTTTTGTGGGGGGAGCAAGGCAATCAAGGTTAAGTGACTTGCCCAGGGTCACACAGCTAGTTAAGTGTCAAGTGTCTGAGGCTGAATATGAACTCAGGTCCTCCTGACTCCAGAAATGGTGCTCTATCTATTATGCCCCCTAGCTGACCCCTGATTATTCTTTCCACTAAGTCAAGCAAGAATGCCTAAAAGAAAGCATCTGTTTCCCCTCCATCTCCAAAAACACACACTGCCCCTGTAACTGAGATAATTTTTGCAGGTAACATTTGTAAGGCATTTAGTAGGTGCTTAATCAATGTTTATTCTCTTCGCCTCACCTTCCCTTCCCCTTAAGCCAGAGAAGCTGGCTTAAGCCAATCTTTTTCTAAAGCTGTGTTAGCCCTTCACATCCTTATGACACTGGCTAGAGGTCCTTTGGGCCTTTGGTTTAATCAAAATCCCTTGAGAAAAGCCTGAGGAGGAGCTAAAACATGGGACGTGGCTAAATCACAAAATTGACGTCTTCCTGATTTACCTGTCCCTTGGTGCTTTGCTACCTGCCTCTGTCAATCAGCTAACAAATGCTAACCATCCCCTCGGTACCAGAGACTGGGCTAGAAGTTGTTACTCTAAAGGAGAAAATAACATGGATTTAAAAATAGGTGCAGTACGAATGTAATCAATAGAGATCTACAAAGGGGTTAGTACACATTAGTTTGGGAGGGAAGGCACCAGCAGAGGGCGTCAAGAAAGGCTTCCTGCAGAAGATGGTGCATGAGGCGCTTCTCAAAGGAAGACAGAGATCCTATGAGACAGGGGTGAGGCAGGCACACATTCCGGCACAGGGAACCAGCCAGGGCAAAGGCATAACAAGCAATAAGGATTTATTAAGAGCTTATTATGTGCCAGGCACTGTCCTCAATACACGCAAAAATAAAGACAGTCCCTGTCCCACAAGGAACTCACATTCTAAAGGTGGAAAGACAGCACCCAAAAGGGAGTGGAAAGCAGAGGTGGGAAGAACAGGATGAAGACGGTATCAGAGAGAAAGTCAATTTGGGCACATCACAGGGTACCAGAGGAAAATAAGGCCTAATGGTACCAAGTTGTGCAGGCTGTCAAAAACTAAAAAGAAGAGTTAATATTTTATCCTAGAGGACTCTGGGTAATGGTGGTATGTGGAGATTGGAGGGGCCTGATCACATCCATTCAAGGTCAATTCTTTAAGCCTTGGGTCATTGAAACCCAACCCAGAGGTACATGTTTTGTTGGTTTGTTTTTTCACATTACCACTTTGTTCCCTGGGGATTTTAAACATGAGGATTTAAACATTTTAAACATGGGGATTTACAACATGACCTTCAATGGATATATTACATATTTGAAGAGAAGGTACAGCCATCCAGCAAGAAAACCCCCACAGAATAATGCTGGTACAAGTTTGGTATAAATAGAATAGAAATTACTGGGAATATAATTCCATAAGAGGCAGAACAGTGTTTGAAAGAGTATTGATGTGAAAACTAGAAGGCTCGAGTTCTAATCTAACCATTTACTAACTATGGAAAACTTCTCTCTTGAGACTTCATTACCTCATCACTAAGATGAGGCAGCTGGATAGTGATGTAGTGCATAGAAAACCAGGCCTAGAGTCAGGAAGACTCATCTGTCCTGAGTTCAAATGTTACTTCAGACACTTACTAGTTATGTGACCCTAGCCAAGTCATTTAACCCCATTTGCCTCAATTTCCTCATCTGTAAAATGAGCTAGAGAATGAAATGGCAAACCACTTTGCCAAGAAAAGTCCAAATGGGGTCATAAAGGGTCAGACACAACTGAAAGGACTGAACAATAACAAAAATGAAATAGTTGGACCCCCTGTGTTTAAGGTCTACAATTCAAGTGGCTTTGGCTTATCTCTACCATTGGATTATAAACTACCTGGGGACAAAATTGTGTCTTCTTTTTTTTTGGCTCCACTCAGTGTCTAGCACTCTGCTGTTCACTACAAATATTCTCTCAATTAGCAGCACCAAGAGGAACGGCTGGATTAGGCACCATCCTTCCCAGAAATAAGGGAATTGATGATATGACCTCTGGAAGACCCCACCCTTCTGAGGCATCTGATTCTCCATCACTGAGTAACAAAAAAGAGCAAAAAATGTTTTATTAAAATTAGTGAAGAATGAAAAGGGGGTGGGAGGGTAAAAGGGGGAGAGTCTAAATTCCAATTGTTTCCCCACAGAGAGAGGGTGGAAGAAACTGAGACCTCCCTGTTGTGATGTCACTAGGCCCCAGTGACCTAAGGGCCAGAAATCAACAGAAATTATATATATTTTAAAATACACCCTCATGACAAATAAAAACCCTCTTACATCAATAAGGAGGTTGATTGAAATGCATTCCAATTCTGCTGAACACTGGATGCATCAAAACGCCCAGAACAATCAGACGAAAACCGGCTGATCATTCCGCCAAACTTGGATGGGAGGGAATTTGCGTTGCCAGAGAAAATCTGTTCTTCATCAACGTTTCAATCTTAGAGGAAGCACAGGACATTTTTCTGCGATTGAAGCAAATTGCCTGCTGCCAATATTATGATTTAATTCCTTATTTTTCCCCCCTCTTGTTTAAAATAATTGTCATCTCAGCTGGGGGGGGGGGG
>JAQQSV010010023.1:0-13362 GCA_028646515.1 Pseudochirops corinnae
GGGGCCTTAGAACACAGGATGTCAGAGCTGGGAGGGCCTTAGAACACAGGATGTCAGAGCTGGGAGGGGCCTTAGAACAGAGGATGTCAGAGCTGGGAGGGGCCTTAGAACACAGGATGTCAGAGCTGGGAGGGCCTTAGAACAGAGGATGTCAGAGCTGGGAGGGCCCTTAGAACAGAGGATGTCAGAGCTGGGAGGGCCCTTAGAACAGAGGATGTCAGAGCTGGGAGGGCCTTAGAACAGAGGATGTCAGAGCTAGGAGGGCCCTTAGAACACGGACTGTCAGACCTAGAACGGACCATGTTAGCCCTAAAAAGAATTTCAGAACATAGAAGATAAAACACTGCATTAATGGGACCCACTATGGCCGACAGAAAATTGGGTTTAGTAGAAAATAAGGTGGCCATATACCTGTGACTATGAAATAGAGAGGTTTGACTTCCATGTCCCCAGTTTCCCATATATTTAACCCAATCACTCAACAAACCCATGTCAGCTCCCATTGTTACTCAAGCATTGTGCTGGGCACCATGAGAGTTATTTGATTTAAATAATTCAGTTCAGCTCAATAACATTTATTAAGTGCTGACTACATGCCATGTGCCAGGCACTAGGGATACAAAAGCAGATGTGAAAGTCTCTTTATGTGAAACAGCTTGAGCAAAGGCATGAAGACTGGAGAGCCCTGTGTGCATTTGAGAAGAACAGTCTGCATTTCCTGGAATTTAGAATATGTGAAGGAGAATAATATGAGATAAAGGTTTGAAGGAAAGAGTGATGCCATTATGGGAGGCCTTGAATGCCCAGCAAAACAGTTTAAACTTTACTGGGTAGGCGTAGGGAGGTGTTGAAGATTTTGGAGTAGAAGAGTACCACGTCCAGACGTATATAAAGTTGATGAACCTTATAAAAGATGTATTGGAGAAGAGAAAAAATAAAGATGGAAAAATCTGTAAGGCAACTCTTACAATGATCCAGGCAGGTACTAATGAGGGTTGGTACTGAGCTGGTGGCAGTGGGAATAGGGAGAAGACAGGCATGAAAGATGTTTGGAAAAAAGCAGTCCATTGGATTTGGTGACCCCTCCATCTCCTCTCACTTTCTTTCTTTCTTTCTTTCTTTCTTTCTTTTTCTTTTTCTTTTTCTTTTTTTTTTTTTTTTTTTGCTTTTTGGATGGGGGAAGGCAGGGCAGTTGGGGTTAAGTGACTTGCCCAAGGTCACACGGCTAGTAAGTGTTAAGTGTCTGAGGCCCCATTTGAACTCAGGTCCTCCTGATTCCAGGGCTGGTGCTCTATTCACTGTGCCACCTAGCCACCCATCTCCTCTCATTTTCAAAGATGACCCTAGGGTTTCAGACACAGGAGACTGGGAGATTGATGGAACCAGAGACAAACCTGGTTAAGTTAGAAGGAGCAGGTTTTGAGGGGGAAGATGAGTTTGGTTTTGAGCTCCTTTCTGCTGTGTCTCCTTCCCCTCTGGGTCCTTAATGTCCCCAAACTCTCTCTTCCAGTCCTACTGGCAAATCTTCCCTTAGGTCCTAGCTCACAATGAAGTGTACAGAACTGCTCAGAATATGACTCTTCCAATGGGGATTGGCATTTTAACAAGGATCAAGCTAATGGAATGGAATTCCAAGAATAGAATTTCAGACACCAGCCAGTGAATGAAGGAGGGATTGGGGCCAGAAGACCTTCTTAATGCCCCTGAAAAGTGTATTGGATTAGAAAGAGCCCCAGACTGGGAGTCAAGTAACCTGGATTCTAGTCCTGGTGCCGCCACCAATTTACACTGTGTCTTTGGGCCAATCAATTCCCCTCCCTGGGTCTCAGTTCCCTAGGCTGTAAAAAGCGAGTTTTGGATTAGATGTTCTCTAGAGCCCCTCCAGTCCTAAATCTTCTAAGCTCTCTGAGCTCTGGGATACCTTCCAGCTCTCATCTCTGCCAGAATGCAAGGGGCCTTCCATTCCGGTACTTTCTCCGACCTGAGTAAGATGATCTCCGAGGCTTACATTAGTGTCTAATGAAAGGCTGGTATACATTTAGAAGCAGGGCAAGACCTGTGAAGGGGCACACTCTTAGACTTTGGCACTCTTCCCATCTTTCCTTTTCTGTCTCCTTCTATTCCTGCCCTTCTTCCTTCCTCTCCCCTCCTCCTGTGCCCCACTCCCTTGAGGGTCTCATTGTCAATTAATCTCTGAAGGTGGTAGCTGATAAGGGTTTAAAATGGCCCTCTCTTCATTTTCCCCAAAGGGACTGCCTCTTCAAAGTGGGGTTTAGGGGAGGGAACTTTCAGAGACTGCAGAACATTCCTGAGAGTGTTCTCTCTCAGTAGACTCACCCCAGTTCCTTTTGTGGGCTAGTAAAAAACATCTCTATCCCAAATATCTGCAGGGACTGTTCGTGCCCAACCTGTGGTACAGCCTTCTGAGCTTGTGTTGGTCTGATCAGCCACAGTCAGATGAACTATACATTGATCCTGACATAGTGACGGCATTTTAATCCTCTTTGAGAATGAAACCCAACAACCCACCACATGTACTGGGCTAATAAGCATTGGGAATACAAATTGAAGCAAGCAAAACAATTCTTCCCCTCAAGGAGCTTACATTCTAATGAGGGAAGAGCTCCTATATAGGGGAACTTGAAGGGGCACCAGTGAGGAGAGAAAGGCCCCAGGGTAAAGGTTTCTGGGGGTGGTGATGGAACAGGTGGGGTGGAAGAGCAGAAGGCAATGGAGTTCTGAGAAAGACCAGATGTGAGTGGGGTGAAGCGATATGGAGGGCCATGCCAAAAGACAGAGGGAGGACTTGGGCCTTAACGCTCTTTGGTGAGGGGAATAAGTAGGGATGAGATTAATGACAGCAATGGTAGAAAAACAAAAACCCACCACCACTATCATGGGGACAGGGCGGGAAGGGATACCTGACCAAGGGAGGAGGGCATCTTTTCTGGAAAGTCCTGAGGAGAAGGTAGACCACCTTTGGTGTGGCTTAGGCACCATCTCACCTCATGTCGCCTGACGTCAGGGATCAATCAATGAAATCTGCAAGTTTTTATTAAACTCAGGCCAAGAGAAAGAGATCCCAATATGCGATGGGGGACAAAGGGGACGAACAAGCAGGTAGGTGTGTAGCCTGAGCCCTGATGTTGAGCAGCTTACAAGGAATTGTGCCAACACCCTCGTATACAACACACTTCTTAATTAGTCCGAATAAACTTCTAGAGAGCTTTGAAACAGAATTCACTTCTTGCAGTTGCCCAAGGGAGTCATCAGAAGGCTGGGTAACAGGTCCAGCAGAGGGCAGTGTTCTCCCAGTACTCTGTGAAGCAGCCTCCAAAGGACCCGTGATAGCAAATCCTACCCACCTCCTGATAAAGAGGTTATGGACCCAAGATGCAGAATTTGTGTGTGTGTGTGTGCGTGCGTGCGTGCACGTGTGTGAGCACATACATGCACATACAGACGTTCACATATAAACAAAACAGATTATTACGTTGACCATGTCTGTATATGTGTGCACATGCATGTATGTGCATATATATTCACATACACATACATTCATTGTGCAAGAGAAAGGAGAGAGAGAGAGAGAGAGACATAGAGAGAGAGACAGAGAGAGAGAGAGAGAGACATAGAGAGAGAGACAGAGAGAGAGAGAGATAGAGAGAGAGAGAGACATAGAGAGAGAGACAGAGAGAGAGACAGAGAGAGACATAGAGAGAGAGACAGAGAGAGAGAGACAGAGAGAGACAGAGAGAGACAGAGAGAGAGAGACATAGAGAGAGAGACATAGAGAGAGAGAGAGACATAGAGAGAGAGACAGAGAGAAAGAGACAGAGAGAGACACAGAGAGAGACACAGAGAGAGAGAGAGACAGAGAGGGACAGAGAGAGAGAGACAGAGAGAGAGACAGAGAGAGACAGAGAGAGACAGAGATAGAGAGAGAGAGACAGAGAGAGAGAGAGAGACATAGAGAGAGAGACAGAGAGAGAGAGAGACAGAGAGACAGAGAGAGAGACAGAGAGAGAGACAGAGAGAGAGAGACAGAGAGACAGAGAGAGAGAGAGAGAGACAGATGGCCAATGTGATACCGTGATCATTTGTTTTACTTGACTGTGCATGTTTGTAACAAGGATTCCCCCCCCTCCCCCCAGTGGGGAAGAGAGGCAGGTAGGGAGAGAAAGTGGGTTTTTTTGTTTTTCATAGAAAACTATGAAATGCAATTTTAAACAATACACCATGTGAGAAGACTGAACTAGGAAGTGGAAGAGCTGGCTTCGGGTCCTAGCTACTCTGTTGACTTTCTTCTTGGCATTGTTTTAATTGTATCAATGTCCCTTGGTTTTACATCACCTTCATTTCTAGATGTGTTGTCCTGCTTCCCATCTTCTCCACCCTGCCCTGTACCGCTAACGTTCTACCTCACTCCTGGGGTCATTTTTCCCTTCTTTTTTTTTTTTTTTTGAATTAAAACTTTTATTTATTTTAGTTTACATCATTCATTTCCATGAAATTTTGAGTTACAAATTTTCTCCCCATCTTTCCCCTACTCACCACCCCAAAACAGCCATCCCATTGTATAACCCCTCCCCCAATCTATTCTCTCCTATGTCCTCCCCCCTTACCCCTCTGACTTTCCAGTAGGGCAGGATGGAGCTCCCTACCATAGTGCCTGTGTATATCAAGTTACAGTTGGATGTAGTTAATAATAATAATTGTATGTATAAATATATATATATATTTTTAACATTTCATTATAGAACTTTAAATTCTAGATCCCTTCTAATAGAAAATAAAAAAGAGAGGAGGTAGAACAGTAAAATCAACTACCCCAAATTAACCATATCTGATGGTCTATGATATGCAATATTCCACACCCATAATCCCCCACCTTTGCAAAGAAGCAAGGGAGGTTCTGCTATTAACTTGTACTGAGACCTTGGACAAGTCATTTCCCTTCTCTGCTTTTTCCCTCTGTAAAATTGAAGAGACAGAGCTAGATGCTCTCTAAAGTCTCAAATTATAGTTTATATATATATGTGTATATATGTATATATATATATAAAGTATATATACATTTATATATCAGTCAACAAAAATAGATAATATTGTGAGAGCTACCAAATGTCTTATAAGTGCAGTGAATTTTAAAGCACTTTAAAAAAGGATTTTTTAAAAAAGTTTCTCAGTCTTGCTCCGTTTCTCCATGGCATCCAGCATGATTTGTTAAGGCTTCAACAACCAGCAGGTTGATTCTGAAATGAGAAAACCACTGACTCTTGGGCTCCACAGCCTGGAAGTACCTTAGATATCACTGAATCCTAACTCCCCCATTTTACAGATGAGAAACTGAGGCCTAGAGAGAGGAAGTAACCTTCCAAGTGTTCAAACTCCAAATCCAGTGCTCTTTTCACTATCCCTTAAGGTGTCAGGATCCCTTCAGGAACCAATCTCAGACTCAGCCTCCTTCAAACCTCCTGTATCTTCCCTTCTGCTGCAGAAAGCTGGGAATATGGACAGGAAAGTGTACAAGACCCAGTCTCAAAGTTCTAACGATCAAGGTGGGAAGAATCATAGCATGTCAGAAGTGGAAGGGTCTTTAGAGGTCATCCCTCCTCACTTACAGAATGGGAGACAGAGAAGAGGAGGAGTGATTGCCTAAAGTCACCTAGCTAATGAAGGAAGTCAGGACTTGAATCTAGGTCTCTGAACTACTAAGCTGGTGTTCTTGCCACTATAAAAGGAAACTTTACACACATAAAAATTAATAGATATTGCAAGACAGCATAAAATTGAGTGATGTACTTAAGTGGAAAGATCATCAGACTGTTAGATCTGGATTCTAGTCTAACATTTCTGTCACTAGCCAGCTGTGTGCTCTGTAAAAATGAGGAGGTTGAGCTGGATGCTTGCTAAGTTCTTCCCAGATTTTATGACCTTCCATCTTTAATTCTAAGACTTTAAATGTATGGTATAGACTCTATATGTGGTAGGACTTCAGAGAAAGAAGAGATTAGTGTGGGACTGAATAGTTAGGGGAGGCTTCATGGCAGAGGTAGAACAAGACCTGGACAGTGAAAGATGAGGAAAACAAGATGGGGGGGGGGGTGGAAAGCAAGATGGAAGAGTCCATGCCTTTTCTTTTCCTCTGGTCTGTCCAGGTTAGCTGACCTCATGGAGGAACATCAGGAAGAGTTGGCCACCATTGAATCCGTTGACTCAGGCGCAGTATACACACTGGCCTTGAAGACACACGTGGGCATGTCCATCCAAACTTTCCGCTATTTTGCAGGCTGGTGTGACAAAATTCAGGTGGGATTCATCAGGCCTGTGTGTCATCAGTCTGACCTCCCCTCTTAAAGTCTGAGTCTCCAGGGGCTAGATCAAAGTCCCCTCCTAAAAATAATTCTCTGAGGATATGGGAAAAGAGGAATGGGCACCAGCCTCGTTAGGAGACACAGATGACTCACAAGTTTCCCTCTGCCTGTTCTGGAAGCTTAGAGGCCTGGATGATCATAAAGAAGAGGTCACAGAAAGCTGTGTGATTTATACAGTGGAAAGAACCCCGAATTTGGAGTTGGAGGATATAGTTCTACCACTCACTGTTACCTTAGACTTTCTGTTCCAGTTTAAGGGACTCCTGACTTCCTATTCCCAAGCTACGTTATCCAATGAGCTTGTATATACCTGACTGGGCCATGGAGGAGGGAGAGGAGGACTGCAGACCTTGACACATGCTTATGTTTGCTTTCCAGGGTACCACCATCCCTATTAACCAAGCAAGGCCTAACCGCAACCTGACCTTCACCAAGAAAGAGCCAGTTGGGTGAGTCCCATCACTTTGAGATGCTTTCACAGGAGGGTTTGGTGGCAAAATTGTCAGAAAATTGGACCTGCTCCAATGGGAGGCCTCCTTCCAGATGATTTGAGAGAGGCAATATGGTGCAATTAATGAGTCAACAAGCATTTATTAAGCACCTGCTGCTTTCCAGGCACTGTGCTAGATCCTAGGGATAAAAAGACAAAAGTGAGACAGTTCCTGCCTTCAAGGAGCTTACATCTTATCAAGGAAATAACCTGTACACATAAGTATATGCAAAATCTATGCAAGAGGAAAAAAAGATAATTTTAGTGGGAAGAGGTAGAAGGTAGGGGGGAGGGGAGTGTAATGGTGTGGAGGGAGAATAATGACCAGAAAAGACTTCCTATCATTGCCATGGATAGAGTACCAGATTTATGGTCATAGTTCCTGGTTTTAAATACTGGTTCTGCTATTTACTAGATGTATTATCTTAAGCAATTCACTTAACCATTCTGGTCCTCACTTTCCTCATCTGTTAAATGAAGGGTTGGCCCTTCCAACTCTTTATCCAAGAGCCTCACAAAGTTCTGCAAAGGTAGGGCTAATCAGAATAATGAAGCTAAGCCCACTCCTGGGAGGGACGCTAGTGGCTTCCTCTGGGGACCATCTGACTGGAGCACTCACTCGGGGAGGCTGATCCCCAACCCCATTCCACTCATACTGCTGAAAAAGACCTAGGACTCAAATACAAACACTCTGCCTAGAAAAAGTCCCCACTGGCACCAAGTAACCTTGGCAATAGCTGCCTGGGGAACCCAGGCACAACAGCCTTGTCTTTCTTTACAGGCTTCCTATCTCATACCACATCCATCCCTAGACACTCATTCCTTTGGGTTAAGAAATTGAAGGCTTCCTTAAATAAATTAACAAGCATTATGTAAATAAATTAACAAGTTAAGGGTCTACTATGTGGCAGAAGCCTTACAAGGCAAATATTTCAGGGGAGTTGCTTCAAGGCTGATGTGGACATGGTAGACAGCTTCAAATATTTGTAGGGTAATCCGGTAGAACAGAATCATGATATGTCAGATGGGAAAGGGATTGTATTGGTCCAACCAGCCTATCTGACAGATGAGAAAATTGAGGCTGCAAGAGGTGAGGAGGTCTTGGCAGAGATGAAAGGAACCTTTAATATCAACTACTTAAACCTCTCCATTTTATAAATGGGGAAGATGATGCCGTGAAAAGTCATGATGCTTTAGTAGCAGAGCCAGGTCTAGAACTCTGGGCTCCTAAATCTGAATCCAAGCTTCTTGCCAGGCTTTTCAGGATAGAATATTAGGATCAAAGAGAGGAGGCAAGGAAGATGGAAAGGGGTAGTATGGGATGGGGGAAGGAGTCTTGCCTGGGCAGGACTCATGCCTGGCTGCCTTGGTCTTTAGGGTCTGTGGCATTGTCATTCCCTGGAATTATCCCCTGATGATGCTCTCCTGGAAGACTGCAGCCTGCCTGGCAGCTGGGAACACAGTGGTCATCAAGCCAGCCCAGGTGAGTCACTTCAAGGTCCAAGGATTGTTAAAGCTGATAGAGTGGAGAGGAGGGGAGAGGGTGAACATAATCATAACAATGTGTGTTTCTCAAATCAGAATCCTAATGAGAAATCCCTCTACCATGGAGCTCTGTAGAGTGAGCTGTGTATTTGGCATGTTCCGACAATGATACTATCCTTGATTTTCCACTTTCAAGCCCAGGGTTTGCTAATTGGGTGGGAGAGGAACTCTCCTCTCCAGCCAGGCTAACTCCAGGAGTCCTGCTTCTTTCCTGGGCAGCTACCCAGTCATCTCCACCTGTACCCAACTTTTCAGCCTACGTCAAGGGAGATGGTCTAGTACCTTAGGTAATATTATGGCTTTATTTTTTATAGAAACAGCAGAGCGTCATGAGAAAGCACCCAAGTTAAGACTTGGATTCAAGTTCTGACCCATCTGCTAGCTAATGCTGTGACTACAGACTAGTCACTTTTCCTCATCTGTAAAATGGGAACAGTAATATGTATACTACCTACATTGGTGGGTAGGCCAAAGACATATAGCAAACACCTAAATTCTTTTTCATTCTTTGTTCATAATATCTTCTCTTTAATAAGAGGATTAGTTTGTCATCAGCTGAGAGCAAGACTATGGGACACAGGATTAATGTGGGAGTAAGAAGGGAAGGGCATGTCAATAGAGAGGAGTTACTAAAAGGGGAAGGAAAAAGATACAGAAATCAACTTTCAGCAACTTTGCAATTTTGCTAATGGAACATTAGAGAAGATCAGGATAGAGAGAAATCAGTGTGGGTTGGAATTGTTGCAATAATCAAGTCTCTCTGACTCACACATATGACTCTCAGATCTATATACCCAGCTCTAATTCCACACCACATTTCCAGCTGGATATCCCAGAATCATCTCAAACTCAACATGTCCAAGACAGAACTCATTACCTTTCCCCAAACCCTCTCCTCTTCCAGACTTCCCTATTTCTGACAAAGGCACCACCAATCATCCAGACTCCCAGCATCATCCTTTGCTCCTCACTCTCCCTTACCCCACATGCCCAATTTGTTTCTCCCTTTGCAATAACTCTTGTATCCTAACTTCTCTACTCACCTAGCCACCATCCTAGTCAAGGTAGTCATCACCTCTGGCCTTTTGCAATGGCCTCCTGCTTGGTCCTCCTGCCTCAAGTCTCTCTAATCCATCCTGAAAACAGTTTACAAATTGATATGTCTGACCATATCATTCCCATGATCATTGAACTCCAGTTTGATGGCCAATGGGGAGACTCTGAAGCTGTTTGAAGAGAGAGGTGACCTGGGTACAATGGAGTCATCAGTTGATCCTAGGAGTCAACAGGAACCTGCTACTCCTAGGAGCAAATAAAAATGCTTTTTATATAAATGCCATTTACAATTTAGTTCCAATCCATCTTTCTAGCCTTACCATACATTATTCTCCTTCATGTGCTCCCACCAAACTAGCTGTCTTTCAGTTCTTCACACACAATAGTCATCTTCTTTCTTGGTGCCTTTACACAGCTATATGTACTTTATGGTGACCTTGGACAGCTCTCCCTCACTTAAATCCAATTCACTTGCATGTCATGGCATTACCTCTCTGATGTCAGGGTTCCACTTTGAGAACGAAGAACAAATAACAACAACGTACCCTGTGTCTGGAATCAATTCCCTCTTTACCCTTGCCTCTTAGAATCCAAGGTTTTCTTCAATGCTCCCTCCACACAAGCAGCATCTCCTATATCAGATCATTCCTAATTCTACTCCCTACCTTTTAGGGCCTCCCCCAGTAAAAAATTACTTTCTGTGTATTTTAATATATTTTGTGCAAATTTACACACTTATGTTTTGTCTCTCTTGATAGAATATGAGGTACATGAGGGCAAAAAGTGTTTCATTTTTGCCTGATACATAGTAGGTGCATGATAAGTGATTGATAATTGAGTTTTTGAAGACACCAAGTTAGGCATTTACTCTGTCCAGGGCATTGTACTAGGTGTTGCCAAGTCTTCCAAGAAGAGAGAAGAAAAAATGGAGTTGTGAAAAGAACACTGGGCTTAGAATCAAAAGGCCTAGACTGGAATTCTGGTTCTGCCACTTACTTTGTGACCTTGGACAAGTCACTCTATTTCCTCTCCTGCTAAAAGGATTAGTTGGATTTTTAAAGTTGTTTAGAGGGACCTTAGTAGTTATCTGATCCAATCCCTTTATCTTGTAGCTGGAAGAGGGCATCCTGGTAAGGAGAAAGGGGTGAACTTGGCTGCTCAGCTGGAACCATCTAATCATATCAAAAAACAATAGCTCCATTTTTCTATGTGTGACATCTGGAAGTCATCCAGCGCATAAAATATAAAAGGATATCTGGGAGGGCCAGTGGGTCTGAGACTGCAATTCTCTTGCTATTCCACCAGGTGACACCACTGACTGCCTTGAAATTTGCAGAGCTGACTGTGAAAGCCGGCATCCCCAAAGGCGTGGTGAACGTGCTACCAGGATCGGGTAAGAGGGCAGTGTTTTCCTTCTCAGGAAGAAAAGGCAGGACATCTGAGCTGGCCAAATTCTCCATTTGAAACTTGTATAGGGAACTTGAGCATCTCCAAAGACCAAGCGTCTAATTAGGAAAAGAAGATGGTAGTGGTGATGGTGGTGGTAGTGATGATGATGATGATGATGACAATGACACTACTACTACTACTCTACTACTACTACTACTACCACCACTGCTATTTCCTCTTCATCTTCTTCCTCTTCCTTCTACTACCACCACCACTACTTCCATTTCCTCCTCTTCCTTCTACTATTAATTCTATTACTACTAAATAATAATAATAAACAGTGGGAAAGAGAGGGATAAAGAGACAGTTGGGAATCCAAAGTCATGCCAACCATTTGGGAGCTCAAGGTAAATTTACCTGAATCTACTCTCACCTACCATCCTATGTATACTGAGGGGCAGTATGGCATAATGGATAGAGTCAGAAAGAACTGGGTCCAACCTAATAGCCATGTGATGGTAGACAAGTCACTTTAACCCCTTTGGCCCTCACCTGTACAATGAGGGGATTGACTCAAAGACTTCTGATGTCCCTTCTGACTCAAATGTATGATTCTTTGATCACTTATGAAACACCTACTATGTGGTAGGTCCCTTGTACAAAGTTGGGTGTAATAGAAAGAATACTAAACTTATGATCAGAAGATCTGGGTTCAAATCCACATTCTGACATGTATTACCCATGTGATCATGAATAAAATACTTATCCTCTCCGTGCCTCAGTTTACCCATTTGTTTAAAAAAAGAGGACATTGGGCTGGATCCCTAAGGTCCCATCTAGCAATCACATACCACAATTCTAAGTTCAAGACAGGTAGCAGGTTATAGCAAAGAGATAACTGAAATAGGAAACAATGCCTGGGTCCTGGTCCTGACTTTGCCCCTGACTTACAGTGGCCATGGTCAAGTGAGTTCCCTTCTCTGAGCCTCAATTGACTCCTCTGTAAATATGGAATCAATGGTCCCCAAAGTTCTATCCAGATCTGATTTTCTAGAATCCAGCCCTACATTTATTCCATTCTCCCCTGAAAGTTTCTTGGACCAAATGATAGCTCTCTCTCTCCACACAGTCATGGTCTAGCTGCTCACTCTCTTCCTTAATTAGCTCAGCAGCTCTCCAGGAGCCAGTAGGAGGATGGGGGCGGGTGGGACATCCCTGATGATCTGGCTTGGTGATTCCTCCAATGACTCTTTCCTACCTCCCTGGTACAGTGCCAACACATCTGTCAGCAAAGGGCTAATTGAAACTCTAACTAGGACATCACAAAAGCACCCCTCCCCACCTCCTGACTTCTGCTGAAAGGAGACGGGCTGGGGTGGCAGAATTGGCCTGCATTTCATTTCAACCACCTCTAACTCTGTCACTGGCTGGGAATTTGCTGGAATGAGGGTGAGGAGGAAAATGTCATCTGCTCAGGGAACAGGATCCAAGAGTCCTGGGATCATTTCCCAGTTTTGCCATTGGCTTACCTAATAATACTAATAACAATACCAGTGATGGTGATGATCCCTCCACCGTGTTTGTACTGCTCTCAAAACACATTCACACCCATTACCTCATTGGTTTTGATGAGACAACCCTGTGAGACAAGACAAGTATTGTCCCATTTTACAGATGGGGAAAGGGAATTTCAGAGAAGATGACTTGCCTAAAATCACATGGCTAAGGAGACAGACAAATAACCCTAATGACAAATAACAATAATGGGGAATCACAGATTTAGAGCCAGAAGGGACCTTGGAGGCCATTTATTCCAGCCCCCTCATTTTACCGAGGAAGAAACTGCCAAGATGTTTAAGTGACTTGCTCAAGGTCACACGGGTATCAAAGGAAGGATCTGAACCCAAGACCTTTGATTCCAAAGTCAATGTAGAATTCAGTTCTCAAGGAGCAGAGTAGGAAAGAATTTCACCTCTCTTGCCCCTTATCCCTGACTTTGCTGCACACAGGAACATTCAACCCCAAAGACCCAATGAAATCAATAATTAATAGGTATCTACTGAGTGACTTCTGTGTGCCAGCCCCTGTGTTAGGCACTGAGGATACAAATATATAGGAGAGAGACAGACAGATAGACATGAGAGAGAAAGATGAGAGAGGGGAGAGACAGACAGATAGAGAGACGGACATGAGAGAAAGATGAGAGGGGAGAGAGAGAGATAGAGAGACAGAGAGAGAAAGATGAGAGGGGGAGAGAGACAGACAGACAGAGAGAAAGATGAGAGAGGGAGAGACAGACAAGACAGACATGGGAGAGAAAGATGAAAGGGGGGAGAGAGAGAGAGAGACAGAGAGACAGAAAGAGAAAGATGAGAGCGGGAGAGAGAGACAGAGAGAGAGAAAGATGAGAGGGGGGAGAGGGAGAGAGACAGAGAGAGAAAGATGATGGGGGAGAGACAGACAGACATGGGAGAGAGAGATGAGAGGGGGAGGGAGAGACAGAGA
>JAQQSV010010024.1:0-13362 GCA_028646515.1 Pseudochirops corinnae
ATATATATATATATATATATATATATATATATATATATATATATATATATATATATTTACACAGAAGAGGTGCTACAGGAAGAATCAACACAGAGGAATTAGACACGGGAGGGGAATTATTAATTCTAGAAACCTATTTTCATCAAGAATGGGTTCAAGAGAGAATAATATATATCTGGAAGAGTATAAAAACATTTCAGATTTAGAATGAAATAAAATGCTAAGGGAATGGGAAGGGGGGAGAGGATAAGGAAACAATTTCTAGAGGGGAGGGTGAGGGAATAGGTAAATGGGAGAGTATAGAATGGGGGATATGGGAGGGATCCTTGGAAGGAGGCTAGGTTAAGAAATAGGAGGACAAGGTAGAGGGTATAAATAAAGTGGAGGAGTTAGGAGAGAAAGAAAATAAGAGATAGGCACAAACATAAAAAAAAGAACAAAAGCAGAATTTGATAGGGGAAGCAT
This sequence comes from Pseudochirops corinnae, assembly GCA_028646515.1. Classification (NCBI taxonomy): domain Eukaryota; kingdom Metazoa; phylum Chordata; class Mammalia; order Diprotodontia; family Pseudocheiridae; genus Pseudochirops; species Pseudochirops corinnae. The sequence continues at coordinate 466 of JAQQSV010010024.1, forward strand.
ATGTCTATATATGTATGTTTGTCTATGTATGTGTATTTATGCATGTGTATATCTATATATCTCTATATAAATATATTCTCACTCAGTTGTCGCCTTCTAGAGGGGTGGGGGAAGAAATAGGAAAAAAGAACAAAGTAAAACACGCATAGCAGAGAACTAAAGAAATTTAATGAATAAACAAAGAAGACTAGCACTCAACAAAATTCCTAATAGTTATTATGTAGTCTTTCTCAAAATGGAAATTTATTGCTATATATTTTGAATCCTTTCCTAAATTCTGTTGTGCACATGGCATGCTTCTTTTTTTCTTATTACATATTTGTTTCAGTATTTAAATTTATAATGTTTCTTTTTCTTTTCTTGTGTATTAAAGTTTTAGAAAAATAAAATTTAATTGAAAAAAAGAAAAGGATCAACCTTAAGGAGTTAGTTGTATTTTTACATATATCACACAGTCTTCCACAGTCTTCATTCTCACAAATTCATTTTTAACACTTTTAAAATTTATTTTTCATTTTCTACATTCATTTCCATAAGATTTTGATTTCTAAATTTTCTGCCCTTGCCTCCCTTCCCCCATCTCCAAGACATCATACAATCTGATATCGGCTCTGCATAAACATTCATATTAAACAAATTTTCAAGTTAGTTAAGCTATAAAGAAGAATTAGAACCAATGGGAAAACCATGAGAGAGAAGGAAAAAAACAACAAAACAAGAGAAAGCAAATTATATCCTTCAATCTACATTCAGACTCCATAGTTCTTTTTTCTGGATGTGGATAGCATTTTCCATCATGATTCTTTTCCAGTTGTCTTAAATTTTCACATCGCTGAGAAGAGCTGAGTCTACCAAATGTCATCTTACAATGTTGCTATTACTGTATACAATGTTCTCCTGGATCTGGTGGCTTCACTCAGCATCAGTTCATGAAAGTCTTTCCAGGTTTTTCCTAAGTCAAGCTTGCACATCATTTCTTATGGAACAATTGTATTCCATTACATTCATATACCAGTTTGTTCATCCATTCCCCAATTGCTGGCCATCCCCTCAGTTTCCAATTCTTGGCCACCACAAAAAGAATTGTTATAAATATTTTTTTGTACATGAGGATCCTTTTCCCATTTATATTATCTCTTTGGAATATAGACCTAGAAATGGTATTACTTGGACAAAGGGTATCTCCAGTTTGATAGTCCTTTGGGCATAGTTCCAAATTGCTCTCCAGAATCATTATAACAGTTCAAAATTCCACCAAAAATGCATTAGTGTTCCAATTTTCCCACATTTTCTCCAACATTCATCATGTTTCTGTTTTGTCATGTTAGCCAATCTCATAGGTGTAATATAGTATCTCAGAGTTGTTTTTATTTGCATTTCTCTAATCAATACTGATTTAGAGCATCTTTTAATATGATAGATAACTTTAATTTCTTCATCTGAAAACTACCCATTCATATCTTTTGACCATTTATCAATTGGGAATAAGTTGTATTCTTATAAATTTCACATAGTTCTCTATATATTTTAGATAAGAGCCCTTTATTGGAGATTCTGGTTGTGAAAATTGTTTCCCAGTTTTCTGCTTTCCTTCTAATTTTGGTTGCACTGGCTTTGCTTGTGAAAATCTATTCAGTTTAATGTAATCAAAATTATCCATTTTGCTCTATCTCTTGTTTGGTCATAAATTCTTTCATTCTCCATAAATGTGATAGGTAAACTATTCCTTGCTCTCCTAGTTTGCTTATCTTTATATCTAAATCATGTCCCCATTTTGACTTTATTATGGTATAGGGTGTAAAATATAGATCTATGCCTAGTTTTTGCCATATTATTTTCTAGTTTTTCCAGTACTTTAGAAGCTGGAGCCTTTGGGTTTATCAAACAGTAGACTACTATAGTCATTGCCTACTGTCTCTTGTGTACCTAACCTCTTCCATTGATCCACCACTCTGTTTCTTAGCCTGTACCAAGAAATTTTGATGATTGCTGCTTTATAATATAATTTAAAATATGGTATGACTAGTTCACCTTCCTTTGCATTTCTTTTCATCCATTCCCTTAATATTCTGGATATTGTGCTCTTCCAGATGAATTTTCACAAATTGTTTTAAAGCTTTTTTTCTGCTGTTAACTGCCCAGATTTTCCTAAGACTTTTGCCAGCAACTTGTCTAGTAGGCCTGTTAAAGTTCTGTAATCCTACATGTTGTACCATTCCTACATCACTATTCAAGAACTGAATTACTACCAAAGCTCAAGAGGTCATGAAAAATCTTTACTGATGGGTTTAAAGCAAAGATAAAGGAAGTACCTTGGGTATGGAGGAAATATGTGGGATAATGGGAAGTTGACTTTCGAAATGTTTGCCAAAAATTTGAGTGAAGGATGTTGCATTCCACCAGGATACTTTTCTTCTCATGGTTTTCTGGGGAAAAGAGTAATGTGGAGAAAATATGAATGTGTATATATCCTTTTTAAAAAAAATCAAATTAACAAGCATTTATTTGAGTGCCTACTCTCTTCTAAGCACTGTTTTGTGCCAGAAATATAAAGAAAGAAAAAACAGTCTCTGACCTAATTAAGCTTACATTCTCATGGGGAAGGTAACAGGAAAACAACTATGTACAAATAAAATATATAGAGGACAAATTGGAGATCATGTCAGAGGAAGGGTTCTAGAATTAAGAGGCTTCTTGGAACATGTGGGGCTTTAGCTGAGTCTTGAAGGAAAATAGGGAAGCCAAGAGATAAGAGATGATGATTCCAGGCATGAGGAGATATGCCTAGCAGTGGGAGAGAGAGTATTTTGTAAGAGGTAAAGCCTTATTATCAGTATCATTGGTTCACAAAGTATGTGGTAGGGAAGTAGGTTTAAGAAGACTGAAAAGACAGGAAGAGGAAAGGTTTTATAAAAGCCAGATGCAATTTTATACTTGAAACTTTGATCAGCTAGGTAGCAGGGAACCAAGGGAGGTTCATGAGTAATGACATGGTTAAATCTTCAGAAATATCACTTTGTTAAACAGCTTCATGTAATAAAGTAGTTATTAATTTTGAGTCAATCAATCAATAAACATTTTTTAACCTATCTCCTTGGTACTGTGCTAAGTACTAGAGATACAAACAGCAACAACAAAAGGCAAAAGACAGTCTCTGATCTCATAGAATTAACATTCTAATGGGGGAGAAAACATGCAAACAAATATGCAAAGCTCTACGTAGGATGAATAGAAAACAATTTTATAAGGCAAGGACTTGGATTTAAAAGGGGTTTGGATAAGGCTTTTTATAGAAGGTGAAATTTTACTTAGGATTTAAAAGAAGTCAGGAAAGTTAGTGTCACTGGATTGAAAAGTATTTAGTGGGGAATAAGGTGTAAGAAGACTGGAAAGGTAGAAGGGGGCTAGATTATGAAGTTGCCTATCAAATAACATTTTTTGTGTTGTTCCTGAAGATAATGGGAAGCCAGTGGAGTTTATTTCATGGGGACAGGAGAGAGGAAGCAATACGAATCCTATATGTTGAATTTCATTCATATAAAATATTATTTTGAGTAAGTCCTTAGGCTTCATGAATCCACCAAAAAGGTTTTCTCTTACCCCCTCCCCATGCACACACAAAGTCAAGAATCCCCTGTAGTGGTGGATAGAGTTTGGTTCTGAGTCAGATCCATTTTATCATTTTGCCTCCATTACATACTGGTTATATGGCCCAGGCATATAATTTAACATCTCAGTGTCATGAGCAACTCTCTGAGATTACAAATTGCAGAACACTTGGTGATCTGCACTGGCAAAGGGACTTTTTTCACCAATTACCTTTGCTAATTAAATCACAGGTCTAGATGATTTCCCTCACTCAACTCTAGCTAGTAGTTGTGGGAAATAATTTTGCTCAGCAAAAAAAAAAAATCAAGGTCAAGTTTCTCTTAGAAATACAGGACTGTATATTGAAAAAAATATGTCCCTGTCTTTTGCTAGTAGGCATTGTTCTTTCTTTATCTTTCATTCTACATAACTCAAACATGTCTGGAAGTCCCGCTGCAGTGTTTTTCCTCCTCCTTATATCATAAACATAGCCCAGAATAATCCGGTACATGTCCAGTCCAAGGTCTTGTGAAGAAGCTCTTCTTTTACCCTGTTAATGGTATAATAATGCTTGAATATGGGTAATTTAGTTATATTCAGGTCTTCTTGATATATTCTGTGCCAATTGGGTTTTCCAGTGGTCCTTGGTAAATGCAATCTCTCTGGTTCCTAGCCAGTTAATCCTGTTGAGTAATCACATAAAGGTCCCATCCTACTTATCTTTCTTGCATTAAAATGCTTTTGGGAAGGGGGCAAGGGAAGGGACTTTACATTTTTATAGCAATTTTAAGGTTTGTAAAGCACTTTGCATACATAATTCCTGAAGTCCCACTCTCTCCTCCAGTACCTTAGAAAATATATTTTAAAACCAAGGTTATCATATGTTAAACATATTCTATGGGCATATATTAACTCAAAATTGTAGATTATGAGCCCTCACCAATATATTCACCTTTAAAAGTCAACAAAAGCACACAAACTTGATTTGAAAGCAACGTTACTTAATGAAACTGAATAGTAAGAAAAATGGCGTCAAAATGTTTTCCATGTAAAATTTTCTACTACTCTTTTACAATTGGACATCTTTAATGAGAAGAGTAGACACAAATCTGATGCTATATGAATATAAATAATAATCAAACACATGAAAGATAATTAATTAGATTATAAAAGCAAGAAGAAAAGAAGCACTACGTGTTTAATAAATAAGAATTGAGCAATGACCAAGAATGATAAAAAAATTAAAGGGCATTGAAAAGGAACAGTTAGAAAGGTAAAGTGGAAGCAACAAAGAATATCACCACAAAAGGTAAAGTAGGGAAGTATTCAGAAGGGGATGATCAACAGTATCCAGGGTTAAAGAGAGTTCCCTGACAAGACTGAGAATCTCCACTGTAGCAGTGAAAGATTATTAGTTACTCTTGAGAATGCAATTTCCGTAAGATTGGTACAGACAAGAATACAGGTTGCAAAGGATTAAGAAGGGAGTGGGAAGTGAAGAATTAGAAATATTGCAAAGGGGATACTCTCTCTAGGAGTTTAACAGCAAAATGGAAAAGGAATATAATTGCTTGAAGAGATGACAGGGTTAATTTTTTTTTCAAGATATTAGAAATCTGACCATGACTGCCTGCAATATATACCTAACCTGTAGAGAGGGTTACTTTGAAGAACAAAAGGAGAGGGCATGATTCATGGAGCTAAGTCTGTAGCTGAGACAAGAAAGTAATGACAACAAAAGGAATATTAAATGGATTTAAAATAAATAAGAGTAGGTTCAAATTTTTCTCAAGAATGTGAGCAAAGTAAGGCATGAAAGGCCAATATAAAAAGGGATTTTTATGGAATAAGGGAGAAGAAAATATTCATGGCAACCTCAACTTCCAAAGTAAATTAGGAGGCAAAGTCATCTACTGAGAAATAAGGGCATGGGCATGGCATTTAGAATTTGAGAGGTGAAAGATGAAAAACCCCTGTGTAGAGATTGATAGAAGGATGAACAAGGGAGAGAAAAATCTTGTACATATTGTACAGCAAAGAATGCCCTCTTGAGAGTAGGAAATAAATTAGTGAAGACCCCCATGTGAATTATTTCATGATTTCTCTTCATAAGGATCAATAATTCTCATTTGAAAGGAGAGAAACTTATGGTGGGAGTCATATGGAGCTTGATCCACAGAAAAAGTTGAATTGGTAAATGATTAAGGAAAGAAGCTGAAGAAAGGAAAGTAAGGTAAGAGTAGCAATGACAGTTTAGAAGAACAGGGAATAATGGGGAGATTAGAAATGAGGACAATAATTTAAAGGCAAAAAGAGTGTTGAAAGGACTGGACAGTATAATCTGAAAGGGAAATTTCATAGTTTATTGTCATAGACATGGAGCTATTAGGGAAAGAGAAGTTGAAATTATGAATAGGTTAAGTAGAGTAGACATTTCTATCATGATATTTGAGGAATTTCATTACGGAATTAATTTCCTTAAAGAATTTCAATGGGACAGCTAGGTGGGGCAGTGAATAGAGCACCAGCCCTGGAGTCAGGAGGATCTGAGTTCAAATCTGGACCTCAGACACTTAACAATTAACAGACCTTGGACAAGTCACTTAACCCCAAATGCTTTGCCTTTTCCCCTCTAAAAGGACCAAAAAAATATTTATTAATGTATAAATGAAGGTCTTTAAAATATCACCACTGTGACTCCTAAAATCACTACATATGAGGATGATAGAGGAGCTGGAAAATTTAAGAAAAGGAAAATATTGAAAAAAGGAGAGATTTTATCCTAGAGCTAAGTAGGTAACAGCAAGAAGGAATCTGAGAAGGTAGTTATAGATAAATGGGCTAAAGTTCAAAGGAAGTCAATTTGTTGAGTTGTGGCATAATAGAGAAAGTATAGAAATAGTAATGGGGATCAAAAAGTAGTAACATCTTGTCCTGACCAAAAACATTCTTTTCCTTAACCTACCCTTGGATTTTAATAACTTGACCAAATACCCTGCCTAATCCAGCACTGATGTCTCTGTCTTAATGAATCTTGACTCACTCTTTAACTATTTTTTCAATTAATCTAAAATCCTTTCTTAGATATTCAATATCTGTCACATTATAAAATACATATTTGCGTACATATACTCTATTCAAGAGAGGGAAACATTTTGATGGTACAGGTTGTATTAAAAGTATGCTGAATTATTGAACTGAATTGCCATGCACATATCTTGTGCTCTCAAAACTTTCGCAAAACTAATTCACATGGATCATGCCAATCTAGGTCCCCTTTACTACCCAAGTTTCACACGCAAAGTTTCTCCCTGCTCCATCTTTTTTACGTATCTTCTCAATTCAACTAAAGAAAAGCTTCTAAAAACCCATGGCATCTATTTGTTTAAAATTATATCATTTGGGAAATTCAAGCTAATAGTGTGGAACCTAAGAAACAATAATATTTATGAATACTAGTATGCTAGGATATATAATTTATTACTACCTACCATAGCCACTCCCTTGGGGAGTGTGTATAGTGTTTACAAAATGGCTGTTTGCTCTTAATATCAAAACTAAAATGGTTGTTATAAAGTTTTATGGATTTATTGATTTTTCTATTGCCAGTCACCCAAGGTTTTATTCCAGCTCAGTCCACTGGCAGAATTCATTTTTTCCCATGAAAAACTATTTATATTTTGGGTCAAAGGGTGAGTGCTAGTTTTCAAGAGTGCTCTAAAATATTCAGCTCCACTTGTAATAGCCACCATAGGTAGGTCGACATTAGTCCCAGAAGTGACTGAAATTTGCAAGTTTATCCTTAGCACGGGCAGTAAGTAAATGAAAAATAAGCACAAAAAAATGTTTTATTTTTTATTTTTTTTGTTTTCAATGTTGGTTTATTTTGTTTTTCAGGGGAAAAACAAGTATGTATTTTTTTAATTTATCCATTTGTTTCAAGTCCCAAACCAACTAATAGAAAAACTTTTCAATAAAGACTAAGCATGAATTACATTTTGCAAACACTTGGAACTCTTGCTAAAAATGCTATTTTATTCATCCTATGTATTTTCCCTAGCACTGTGACCCCCAAAGTTTGGAAGCTAACCACTTAAGGTCTGAGAGAAACAAATTTATTTTACAGTATTCTTGGATACAATCTCCTGTTATAGGAATGAAATATTCAGAAATAGAAATGAAAGAGTCCATTTTCAAACATCAATATGACTTGAATTGTACTCTTTGACTATATCCATCGCAAGAGAGCCTAAATAGTCTATCCTTGCCACAACTATAGGATAAGAAATACAGCGATTTCTGCACAAGGACAAGCAAAAAATTTTTCCCGTTGTTATAATAAAATGTGAGATGGGGGAAGTAAAAGGATAAAGGCAAAAACCTTATCACTGACATTTTAATCTCTATCCACTAAATGTAATTGAAAGACTTTGAATTCACATTGTTCTGATACTCTATAATGTAAAATGAGTTAGTCCAACTAATGTGGCCTCTGCCTTCAAAGAATGATATTAATTTCTTTACCAAAGTATTCCAACAGTGCTAAGTCTTCATACTAATAAAACAAATTTAAGGTATATTTCTTAAAAAATTAATAACATTGAGAGATGTATATTTCATATAGTTGAAAATGCTTAATTTGGAGAAATAGTCAAATATTGAGAGACAGAAAATATTTTAGAGACCCTGTCATCTTATAGATGAGGAAACTGAAGCCCAGAAAGGTTAAATATCTTGCCCAACATAACGCAGCTAATGAATATCTGAGATTGATTTTGAACTCATATCCCAGCATTCTCTTCACTATGCCACCGAATTGCCTCAAGAGAATGGATGTATATTCTCGTAATGTTGGTAAGTCCCTTCAAAGGTTGAGACTGAAATCCATGCACACCCTCTCATCTTTCATGGCCCTTGTTCATGTCTTCCCATGAATACTTTATAAATGTTCTTCCCAATATATTGCAAATTTCTAGATCTTTTGATATTGCATGAATATCAATGAGTTTTTGGTCTGTTTAAGGCAACACACATAAAATTTCAGAATGATTACATGAATTATCTTTTCCACAGTGATAATATTATTTTTGTTATTTCTCTTATAAAATTTTTCATGTAATGAAATATATTTATGTGAATTCTCAAATTCATTGTTTGCTTTTATTTCCCAGTTAATGTATGATATCAATTTTAGCCTCTCAAAAGCTAGTGCAACTTACATGAAGAGTCTCCAAATTCAGACCTCTAAGGTCATTTCAGGAAATAATTTGGGGTATATCACTTGAAGGTCATATAGATCTTTAGTGAATATCAGAGAAACAGAGAAATCAGAAGCCTTCTCTTTTCATTATGTTTGAAAGGTCACAAATTCATGTGTGAACAAAATAAAAGATGGTATTGTGAAATAATACTTAACATTTTAAGATAGATGATACAAGTATACCTATTTGTATATAATCAATAAATAAAATTTTCAAGTGCTTAGTATGTCCTAGACACTATGCTAAGCATTGGGGATACAAAAGCATGCAAAAGACAGTTTCTACCCTCAAGAAATTTGTACACACATGTGTATATAAATATATGTATGTGGGCATGTATACATGTATGCTGTGTATGTATGTGTATCTATAAACATACATATACATGTGAATATATATATATTTGCAGAATTCAAATGAAGGGAGGAAAATCACTGGCCATCTAGTCCAACACATACTTGAAAATATTTCTCCTTATAGGATACTGTAGTGCCAATACAATATTTACAGCACCCACAATCATGATAAAGACCATGACTATAAGTATCACATGATGTTAGATCCCAAAATATACCAAAGTCTCCAGATAGAGGATAGAACCAAAGCATTTATTTAGACAACGGAAAACCCAATCACAAAACCAGTAAGCCAATTCCATCATAGTACCAAAGATATTGAGAAGCCATAATAACCCTGAGAGCCACAGCTTCTTTCAGCCTTTTCACAAACCATAACAAGGTCAATATCCACTCCCAAATCTCTTTATCTCCTTGTCTGAGTGTCCTTTCTCTCCCACTGCCTGGTTAGCTCTAACCAGCTTCTTGTGGGCTCTGCTGTACCCTTCAGCAAATTACCTCCATCACAAGCTCCATATGATTACATTCAGCCTATTAGGGGGCAAAGTTTACTTTGAAAGCAGGGGAGGTCTTCAAATTCCACCTTAGGTTTAGTAAGGGGCAGAGATCTTCAAATTCCCATTCCCATTATACATACCCAACAAATGGTCATCTAGCCTCTACTTGAAGATCTTCAAAGACACATCACCTACCACCTCTTTAGGCACTACATTATATTTTGTAGCTCTAATTGTTAAAAAGCTTCCACCATTCCAAACATTAAGCATGAGTTTTGAATTGAAATTTCTATCAATAGTTACTGGTTTTTTCTACTGGGATTTAACAGATACCACCATTCCAAACATTAAGCATGAGTTTTGAATTGAAATTTCTATCAATAGTTACTGGTTTTTTCTACTGGGGTTTAACAGATACACATAAACCTGCCTCCACATAACCTTTCAAATATTTATAGACAACCATCCATCTTGATTTTTTTTTTCTTGAGACTAACCCTGCCTAATTCCTTCAACTGGGTCTCATATAACATGGACTGTAGATCTTTTCCTGATAGGTCTTCTTTTTACACTTCCCAGCTTATTAGTACTATTTTTAAAATGTGAGGTGCAAAAATAAGCATCATTTTTGAGATTAAGTCTCAGGATGGTAGAGTGCATTATTAGGATAATTGTCTCTATTCTTAGAAGCTCTGCTTGTCATAATGCTACCTATTTTCACATTAACTTTTTTTGTCTGTGACATTAGGTTGCTGACTCATATTAATAAAGAAATCTATTAAACGCCAAAGGCTCTCTATTGCTACCCCATCTTAAACTTTTAAACTCATCTGTATATCAGTCTGGACAAGTTCTTATGTTTAGAAAATATATTTTGTTTTTTGTTTGTTTGTTGGGCTTCCTTTTGCAATTCCTTTATGGTTTATAGTCTTTTTCATTTTCTTACTCTGGATTGTTTATATAGATATATTCATGTTTCAAATATAATAATATGATGGATATAATAATATGTTTTAAATATAATAATATATTCATGTTTTAAAATTTGGGGCAATTTTTGGTATCTCATTATTAATTTTCTTTAAATTTTCTATTTTGCTAATATGCAATTGAGCAAACTATATTATGTTAAATTTAAAATTTCTTTTTAAAAAATTCTTTCATATGCATTTGCTATGTCTTTTTCTATTTCATTTTCTATTATAATTCTTCAAAAATATATGTACAAAACTTTATTTTTTCCCTTTTCAAAGACCAACTTTAATTCTGTTAGTTTATTTAGTGATTTATACCCACACCTCCCTTATTGTATACTTGCAAATAGATTTTTTTATATGTAAGTACAAGAACTCACATTTATGACTACTGAAGTTCTCTCCAAATGTTCTAGACTGTCATAATCTTGTTGTGATCTTGATTTTGTCATTTAACTTCACTAGGTATCTTTTGCATTTTTGTGTCATTTACAAATGTGTTGGGTATGCCATTCATATTTTTGTCTAATTCGTTGACAAAAATATTAAAAAGTACAGGAACAAGTGCTGACCTGGGTGTTCTGTGGTATATTTCTTGATGCAATGACATTATACTGTTAATATCTGTGAGTCCAGAAATCCAATTGGTTTCCACTCACTTGATTATGTTCTAAAATGAATACAAGACAAAAATCAACCAACCAAAATGTTTTGCATAAGTACATATAAAGTATGTGCTCTGGGAATATTTACTATTTGATTTCATTTAAAAAGCCCTAACAATATTTCTACTTAGTAATGACAGAAGAAGAAAATACTATGAAAATAACATATCAAATATATTTAAAATAATGGTACTAGGAACAGAGAGTACTTTCCTTAAATGCAAATAGAATTTTTATATATATGTGTGTGTACACACATATACACACACACAAGAGTATATATACATGCACATGTGCATATACATACACACATGTACAAAACACACATGTATGTATATGCACACACCCATACACACATATATACACACAAATATACATACACACATTGCATTCACATTATAATGCCAAATATGAGCAGCTTTCCAGTAGAATCCTCCTGCAAACAGCCTTTAAGGTTCTGATTAAATAGTGTAGTGAACACTCTACTTGTTCAATAAAAAACAACAGCAAAACATTCACAGTAAATCAAGGTACAGCATCCACAGTGTTACAACTTATCACAGATAATCAAAATACAGCATTCACAGCAACTTATCACAGAAAATGGCCACATAGTTTTCACCACAGTGATCACACAATTTTGAACAAAGTATAATCATTTAGTCAGTCAATCACTTAGTACCTCAATCATTCAATCCTCCTTAAGGAGACTTGGGTCACAAAATACAGTCATCAAAATTCTCCACTCATGGGGCACACTAAGTTACAATATCAGTTACTACTCAGCACTCTCTAAAGGGGTAGTGTAAAATACACAGGCCATCCACCTCTCAGTCACAAATAAGTTACAATGTTCTCAGTTAGTACACTAAGTAAAGTCTTCTTTCAGGTTGAATCAGCATAGTTTCTCAGATTTCCTGGATCCTTTTCCATGGTCCCAGCTCCTACCTGGATTCACCAAACTGTCACCTGGGTTCAATGGCAGACAGCTCCCAGTTCCTTGCCCAGCCCTACATGCTGTTCTTGTTCCACTCTGAGGTTCACAGTGTCCAGTCCACCTTAAATTCTTCACAATCTCTGTTCCTGGGAAGTCAAGGCTTAACAAAGTCACAAACAGGTTCATCCAAAGTACCAGTATCACAATCAAGCTTCCTCAGTCTTTGGCAGCTCCCAGGAGAAGCTGGTAGCTCCTCATCAGAAGCTTCCAGCTGGTTCCCAGAATCAAAATCATTCTCTCCAGCTTGGGCCTTTCCTCTTCAGCCTCCTTGGGAGCAGCTTCTTCTGCCTCCATGAAACTTATCCCAAGGAATTCTGACTCTACCTTTCTGGGGCTTTCCCTTATATACATTATTGCTCCTCCCTTTTCAGCTCCTTTCTGTTATGTCAGCTACAGGATATCATACCTTCTGTTTCTTTAACAGAAGTTTAATTTTAACTAGGTGCCAAGTAGCTCTTAGCTTTCTATTACAAAGGAATCTTTAATTTTCATTACCATTACACACATGTAACTATGGTTCAAGAAACAATATTTAACTCTTAGTTCATATATATGCTAG
>JAQQSV010010025.1:0-13362 GCA_028646515.1 Pseudochirops corinnae
TATGTGTATTCAAAGAAACAGAAGATGACATTAGATTAATCAGTGTATATGTTTTTTTTTTTAAATGTCCATCTGTTAGGGGAATGAGTAGCTTCCCATTTCACCTTTGCATTGAAATTTTCTTGGCAAATCAAAAAATTGAAGCAGAACCGTTGAGGCTAAAAAAGGAAGTTTAAAACAAGTCTCCTGATTGTTTCAGTGATTAAAATCTTCACTCCCCTCCCTGTACCATTTTAGTTCATGGATAAAGTATGCCTTTGAAGGCCATATTTTCTAACCCACTCTATTTCTTAATGGTCTCCAAATCCCACATCAGTAGCTTTGAGCATAAGTGACCACATGAACATTGGTACCTACAACAAATGGGAAAATGGCTGATTCTTCAAGCAAAATTATTTCACCTTTGTGTTTCCATCACTGGGTATAAGGACACATAGTGAAACTGACCATACCATAATGTATTCACTGTTCACATGAATCTACCCTAAGAGAGGAAGTCAATAGTGGCTATGGTAAGATTAAACTTCTCTCTGGTCTGGATCTAACAACTGCAAACTGCTCTCTCATAAGGCAAATTAAGACAAACATTTTCCTAGCTCTTTTTGATCCTAGACAAAGGTAAGAAAATAATTTGGGATGGTCAATTCATAATTCATAACTCCATGTTAGCCAAAGGCTATAAGATTCCCATGGCATAACAGGCGGGAAACTTTCCCATTTAAAAGGAAACAGCACAGTGGGAGAAGTGACTTGAGAGGCTGCTGTCATTACTTTCATAAAACCATCCTCTCAATTTTCTCTGCAAACTACAGATACCTGGAACTCACTGTGCCAGCTGGAGGTACCAGTCATCATTCCTTTTGGACAGCTGTTGACATTTCCTCACCCCCCCCCCCCCAGCTTCGTGTATCATTGACTCCATAGCACAAACACTGGTACCTGCATTCTAACTGAGAGCAAACCAAAACTGTCGTCCCAAGAGGTTCCATCTCCTACAGTAAGTTTTGCTGCTTACATTTTAGAGCACAGTGTAGTTGTTTCATTGTTAACATTAATGATATAAGACTTTAAGGTTCTTTCGCAGCTGAAACACAATATATAACATTGAAAACATCATTTGTGCCCACTGGGTTCACATTAGGTGTTCAAAATGTAACTCCTTTCTCTTTGGTGCCACTAGCACATCCCTACATTCACATGACATTGTTTTGATGGCAAACATTAATTGTATAAATTGACATTCACAAAAACAAAACAGTGATGTGAGATTTTACACAGTAAATTAATTCATTTCTAGAGAAGAAATAGGGGCTTGTTTAGGACATCAAAGGCACTTATTAAGGTTAGCTAATGTAGCTTAATGTCCTAGGAATTATACTGTGTATTTATTGCTCTTTCTCCCATGGAGAAGAGAGGTCACCAGTACATTCACTCTGCCTCTCTGTTTCATTGCCAACGTCTAGTGTCTTCTAAAATGAGATCCTGAATGCCACATTGAAGGGTTTAGTCAGTATCAGTGTTAGTGATTGGAGCGTGTGTGAGTGTCATTTCAATAACTTTCCAAGTGATCTCTTTGGGATGACTTAGAATAGAGATTTTAGTCACTGGGAATGAAAACCATTACACAATAGCAAGCATTAGCAATGATTTGAAATTTTTTATCCTGCCAAAAAGTATCAGCAAAATCTACTGTTCATTACTTTTTTAATTTCTTGCTTAACATTGTATGAGAAGCAATAAGGTCAAGTCATAGGCTTTGAAGTTCGCCAGTGAGTTGACAATTTGTGCTGAAGCAAGAAGCGCTAATTTTATAAGGCAAAAGAAATACAATGATTATCCAGCGATTGATTTATTAATGATCCAAACTAGTAACCACAAAAATCAAGTAACGTACAAGACAACCTATCATCAGTCACTAATAATCAATTACAAATCATTCATTATTGATAATCAACAATGATCAGTTGTCAATCAAAAGCCAACAATTAAACAAATACCCCCAAATCAGTATACTAATAATAATAACCAATAATCCCAAATCAATAGCCAATGGCAGATACTTGATGGATAGTCACTGATCAATAACTAACCATCAGTAACAAGAATGATCATAGAAACGGCCAGTAATCTTCCCTTTGGTTGAGTGTAATGCCATCCCTCGTGTCAGCAGGTAGGTGATTAGTTGAGTGACCAGATAATTACCTCATTTCTCTAGAGGGGTGTCTGATATCATAAATATAATAAGGGCTAAGGAGGAGACAGTGACATTATTTTAAACCTCAATATGCATCATGCTTCTTATTTCCATTCCCTCAGTCTTTATCTTTAATAATTATGGTATAGATATTAATCAAATTCCAAGAGGTCAAGACAGGCTATTAAGCCCATAACATTTTAAAAGCAATCAGAACTTACTATTGTAGCTTTCAGTAAGTGCCCTATATCTATGGGAAGCCCTTTGCTTTTGCTTCATGGACTGTGCTTAATCACACAGTGCAATTTATTCTTCCGAGTTATTCCCATGTTAAGATATAAGATTTTGAGTTCAGATTTTGATAATCCAGTAGTATGCTAATCAGCGATAATGTAATGCTAATCAACCCATACTTCATATTATATTTCAATCTAATTAAAGGGGAAAGGTAATAGATAAAATCGAGGGGTTAATGGGATTTTGTCTTAAATCAGAGGTTCTTATTCTAAGGTCCATGAACTTATTTTAAAAATATATTTTCACAACTGTATTTCACTATAATTGATTTACTTTGTGATCCTATATGTTTTATTGTATGCATTTAAAACATTATTTGGAGAAAAGGTCTCTAGGCTTGACCAGACTGTCAAAAGGGTCCATGATACACAAAAGGTGAAGAACCCCTGCCTTAAGTCCTGAAATTTGAGTCTTCCATGGCCATTGTTTGTGAAGACCGGGAAGAGATGCAGGGAAATAGAAGTAAGACAGAGGAAAAGGAAGACAACTCAAATCCATAAAATAGCAATGACTATATTCAACACACAGTTATTTCAACAGGAGTCAGATCTGTAGAACAAAACTCCCCCAATTAAGTATACATATATACTCTAAGCAATCTCTTCACAAATATATTTTAATAATAATAGTAATAGTAATGGTATTTATATGTGGCCCTATTGATCTGCAAAGTGCTTTATATGTGTTATTTTGTTTGATCCTCACAATAACCCTGAGAGGTCAATTTTACAGATAAGGAAACTGAGGCTGAGAGAGCTTCAGTGACTTGTCCATAGTCAGATGTCCAGTGTCTGCGACAGGATTCAAACTCAAGTCATCCTGACTTTTTAATTTATGCTCTAAACAATTGATAGTTACAGAGGGAAATTCTGTTTTGTTTGACAAAAAAAAATTGTTTGACAAAATCTATGGAGTATTTTCATTCTGAGATTTTAAAATCTAAAAATGAATTTCTAATTATCATATTTTATGAGGATCAAGAATTTCTGCTAAGCATAAAGGATTTCTACTCTCACTTGAATTTCAGCCGACAGCATTTTGCTTTTCCCACAGAAATTGTTGTGGAAATATTCTCACAAAAACAGTCTGTTTAGCTCAAGGTCTATAAACAATGGAGGTGAAAGCCTATGGTTTGGCTGTACAAGGTCCCTGATGATTCTCTGTTGACTATGTCTTAAAGATAGAGATTCTATTTAATAAAATAAAATAAAATTTTAGGTAATAGGCACAAAAAATACTAATAGCAAATATTTCTACATTGTCTTAAAAGTTTGCAGGTCCTTGGTATAGGTATTATTTGAGAAGGCTAAATTCTCAAGGCTGAAACCTGTATCTGTCTTTTCAAAGGCAGGGGCATTTTATTTTTCTTTTGTAGTTTTCATTCTAAATTTAAAGGTTTTTCCCTCCCACAATGCAAAGCTTCTAAATTATCTCATCCTGTTCTTTCATATAAGAATTTCATTTTCAAATATCAGTTTAGGCTCAGAGATACAATGAGATAAGATGTAAAACAGTATGCAAACCTTAAAGCTGTATATCAATTGTAGCTTGTATTATTTGGATTAACATTAGACCATGCACTTTCTAATTTCACATTATGACAAGGATTTTTCATTCATAGCATTCAAACTCTTTCTAAGCAATCTATGCAATTTTATATTCTTACAGGAAAAAAAATATTTGCCAAACATGACTTTTCACAAACACATTGAAAACATAATACTGTATACATACATCTTTAGGATAAAAACATAATGCTTTCTTTCTCCAATAATAAGCTATACCTGGGTACCATTAAGGAAAGGTTAGCTCAAAGAAAAACATTCAAATCATTGCTTTAGCAACATGAGGGGGAGTGAGCAGGATTAACTTGCTTCTAATGATGACTTGAACATAGAAAAATAATCAAGGGTTATTGCTTTCTGTTTTAAAGAACTCTTTCAATATAATTAAAGACTCTTTGTTCTACTCTGAACAAAAAGACTTTCTCCATCCTAGAGGAACATAAAAAATGTGTCTAACACATAGGAGGTAAGTAGAAAACATCCTATATTCTATAACATCCAGTCCTGTGACACTGAACTAGGAGAAAAGAATGTAGGAAAAAAATTCTCATAAAGACGAGTACAAATTTTCAGCCCTTTTTGTTCCCAAATTCCCAGTCCGTGGTGAAATTGTGCAGTTAATTATACATGAAATCTTTAAATATTATATGCATTTTGTAAGCCAGAATGCAGCCATTTTAATTTACCTGGGGCTGTTTTTTTTTTCCTTTTCATGCTACATACATCGTTATTCACAATAATTCTTGCTTCCCCACATTGTCTATTTTTAAAGGCAATAATAACTTAGAAGAGCAAGAGAATCCCACCTCTTATCTCTGATTTCTTGGTGTTTTAAACAATTCTTTTCCTCCTACGTGGCCAAATTCTGAGTGAAATTATTCAGTC
The DNA here is from genome assembly GCA_028646515.1 of Pseudochirops corinnae. Classification (NCBI taxonomy): domain Eukaryota; kingdom Metazoa; phylum Chordata; class Mammalia; order Diprotodontia; family Pseudocheiridae; genus Pseudochirops; species Pseudochirops corinnae. Next base: position 4,942 of record JAQQSV010010025.1, read on the forward strand.
ACATTGACATTGAAAACCTAGATATCTGGGATACTTAGAATAAGTTCTTTTTTAAGGTTTATTTTGATTCAGAAATGAAACAGTAATAAAGAGCATTTCCATACACATAGCATAACACGAATGAGGATTCTTTATGGAACCACAGTCCCTATTTCATATCACTTGCCTTTTTTAAAAAAATGTATGATGAATTCTACAAGGAACAAACATTTATTAAGCACTTTTCATTTGCCAAGTGCTATGCTAAATGTTGATGATACAAAGAAAGCACAAGAACATTCCTGCACCCAAGGAACTCTAGTCTGGTCTAATGACAGAGAAAGATGTAAACAAGATACATGCCTGTAAATGGGAGGTAATCTTAGAGTGAAGGCACTAGCAGTAGAGAGGACTAGGAAAGGTGTGGTGAATGTAAGATTTGAGCTGAAACTTAAAGGAAGCCAGAGAAACCGTGAAGTATAGGTGAGAAGGCCAGCATTCTAGGTATGGGGCACAATCAGTGCAAAGGTACAGAGTCCAGAGATGGAGAGTCATGTGTTTGAAGACAGTGTTGCTGGATTATGGAGTATGTGGAGGGGAGTGAAGTATAAGAGGAGTTGGAGCATAGCAAGAGGCCAGGTTCTGAAGAGCATTAAAAGCCAAGAGGAGAGTTTTATTTTTGATACTGGGGTAATAGGCAGCTGCTAGAGTTCTTTGAGTAGGATAAGAATAATGTGATCAGACCTGTGTTTTAGAGAAATGTCTTGAGTGGATGAAAGGAAGATGACCTGGAATTGGGAGAGACGAGGTAGGGAAACCAAGCAGCAGACTATTGGTGGGTCCAGTGGTGAGGTAATGAGAACCTGTGCTAGGGGCATGGCTCTGTGAATGAGGAGATTAGAATATATATAAGAGATGTCACAAAAATAGAAACAGCAAGACTTGGCAGCATATTAGTGGCTTGTAGAATATATATAACTGAGAGGCCCCTTCTTTAATTCCTGCTATTGGGCAAGGTTCAGACTTGTGGATGTCTGCAGTTTAGGAGTCTCAAGTTTCAATAGGGCTAATGCCAAGCCAGTGTCTGCTTTGATTGTGGCAGCAATATGGTGAGCCTCTGAGAAGATGGGATGGTGCATGATGAGGAAGGGACCTGGATACTGAAGCAGGGGTGAGCCAGCCCAGGTTGCAAAAAGAGTAGCTCAAAGCTTCTGTGTCAGTCAGGGATGGGATCAAGCCTGTGAGCAGCCAATGTGTTCCAGCCTTAGTTAGAGAGACCCGATCTCAAAAAAAAAATAAGTAAATGAGTGACTAACAGGAGAAGAGAGGAAGTAGAGGGACCTACTTCAGATGGCTGAGAAGGGGAGGAAAAATATAAGACAGTAACTAGTGTGACTGGTTAGAAAAAGTAAAGGATATTTGGGGTATGGGGAGACATTAGAAAAAAATTGTGAACTGGGAAACAGGCTGCCTATTTCTTCTTCCCAGCTCCTCTCATCTGCTAATGCTCTAGGCAATCTTGGATATGTCTGTTCTGTTCCCTGCCTCTTTAGCCTTCTCATCTCAGATAATAGCTGACTCTTTTCAGCTCTAAAATTCTATGATTCTTTTCCTCCAAGAAGTATACTAGACTAAAAACTATAAATTGATTTAGGAGTAATTGAAAAATGTTTGAATAATAGACAATGATGATATTAATAACTTTCATTTACATAGCACATTACAGTTTACAAAGCATTTTCATGTATACTACTTTGACCCTTTTTCTTCAGTAACTCTGTGATTACATCAGTCTGGATATCGCATCTAGTAACGTGTAAGACAATTCATCTGTACCTGTTCACGGGCCTACCTACTGCTGCATAGGAATTGGGGAGGGGATGTTGTTCTCATACCTCCTTTTTGTGTCAAACTTCTTCTTTATACTTTTATAACATTTATTTTTATTGTTTTGTGGTCATTATTTCATTTTACATTTCTTTTGTTTTATTTTTCAATGAGCAAGAATTTATCTTCTCTCCATCTCTCTCAATTGAAAATAAAAAGGAAAAAAAATATTTGTAACAAATATACACAAACATTCAAAATAAATGCTGACATTACCATGTCCAAAAATAAAGGTTTTGTTCTACATTTTAAGTCCATCACCTTTCTTTCAGGATACAAGGAATATAACAGTCAACCTGCTATATGAGATCTGTCCTTATCCCACTGTGTCCTCACTATGAGTACCTTCCCTATTAGAAAATGCTCTCTTTATGTTTTGTATTTTTTCTCATATACTTATCAATGTGCATGTTGTTTCTCTTCAATTGAATGTCAACTACTTGAGAGCAGACTGTTTCATTTTCTCCTTGTATCCCTAATGCTTATCCAACTGCCTCATATATAGTAAATCCCTAGTAAATAATTGGTGAATGGATGAAAAGATAGGAAAAAAAGAGGAAGGGAGACCAGTTAGAAGGCTGCTGATAGAATCTATGAGTCACATGATGAGGTCCTAGGCAAGAGTAATGATGATGAGAGTGGAGAAGCAAGAGATGATGGTGAGATTATAAAGAATCAAGTAGACTTCTTCATATAAAAAATCTAAAATGTCAAAACATGATTCTTCCATATAGGACATTTCAAAAGCATTTTACAATTTAGTTCTTATATCTGTTTTATTTTTAAAAAATGAATTAAACTGGTAAAAGGTTGGTTGGGCTGAATATCACAGAAGAGTTCCAAACTCAAAAGTTTAGGCTATTGACTACTACCCCCAAGGAAAGGGTGGAAGTTCTCTTGTTTGAGCCATCCCTAATTGAAGTAGACAAAATACTTCAGCACATTACTATTGGGAATAAGCCTACTGTGGCAGGATGGATGATGTGACCCAGAAGGTCTTTCCCATCTTGAATTTCTCTTACAGTATTGACAGAATGTTTCCCAGTCACTGAAACACGAGGGGCATGGGTGATTTCTACCTTCTCTCAATCTGGTGATGTTGTCAGCTTTGCCACTATAAATGATCTCTCAAATGCTCTGTTTCTATTTTACAAGCTAGTTACAGCTCTCTGAAGATATTTCCCCTAAGAAACAAAAGCAAAACAAACCATTTTCCCTTACCCTCAATATGAATTATTTCAAAACTTTAATACATGATGTCATCAATAGAGATACTCTTTCCCTTGGTGCAGATCAGATTCCATCTTCTCTTTTAATTCTTAGCAGTTATCATGGAAGTTCTTATTACTAAATCTTTCTTGAATTTTGAATGTTTTAAAAGTCTTGAATCAATCATTGTGTAAATCTTCCTCAAAGAGCTGTCCAATGTTCTGAAAGCCTCCTTTAAGTCCATATATAATTTGGTGGATAGCCAGTGCAGCGTTCAAGGTGTGCATTTGTTAATCCTCATTCTCTTTATATGAGAGCAGCCTTGTTCCTTTTCTTATTATAGATGTTTTTGATTGGGTAATATACAACTTACTGTGTGCATGTACATACACACACACATACACTAACTCAATGGGTTGCTCTTGTAGTAATCTAAACAGTATGGATCCATTTACTTTAGAGTTCTGGGGTTCAGTGCAGCCAGTGCAAGATATTATCTGTCTGTCATCCACAAGCAATATCTCTACAACCTTCCTTTCATTTGGACTTTCTATGAGATATCTTCCATGTCACTAGCCCACTTACATTTATAAACTTTCGTCTCTCTGTTTTATACCTTATTAGATGTCTACTTCATTGGTTTAGTATTTTCTCTCTTATCAAATTTGTCATGGACATGATAATGATATGGAATATGTCTTGTCATGTCATGTTGTAATATCAATGTAAATACGGAAAAAAACCCTTATTTTAGGCAGGTATTTTAAGGCAGATTTTTGTTCCGCTAAATTAAATGTTTTCTCATAATCATCAATGAACATGTGCAATGGAAACTTAGATTCTTTAGACCTCTCGGCCCAGTATGTGATTTATAAAGACGTGGTAAAGATTCTGCTGCCGAGAATCATCTGCAAAGCCTTTCACCAAGTTATTCTTGGTGTATGAGTAAACCAGTCTTCCAAAGATTTGATAGAAATGAGAAAGTAGAAACATGAGGGGGTATTTCTTTATGTCTTCTTGGAGTCCTTTTTGTGGAAATAATGCCATCCATGATTTCTAGCATTCTTATGGAATCAGTCTTCTCTTAGGACTATCTAGAAAATTGATTCCTGACTGTCTTTAAAACTGTGGCTTTAAGCAGTAGTTCTTCAGTAGTTATTGCACAGAATCACAGAATTTGAGTTTAGCAGCCATCTAATATAGCCTCTTCCTGAAAAAAATAAACATCCCCCCCACCACATACCAAGTGACCATTTAACCGCTGTCTGAAGATTTCCAAAGTGAGGCATCAGTTCCCCAACATGGCCCAGTCAAGTTTTTAAAATCTCTAACTATTAAAAAGCACTTCCTTACATCAAGTCCAAATGGGCCTCTTTCGAAGTCCCTTCCATTACACATAATTATGCCCTTGAGGACAAACAGAACCAACTTCTTATACATGCCAGCTTATCAAACTGGAGTTAGCTATCATGTCCCCACTGAGTTTGTCTGTTCATTTCTGGGATAAACATCTCAAGTTCCTTTGCCCATCCTCATATAAACATTTTTTTTCATGGTCAAGTTCCTAGTTTTAACTGCTGCAACTCACCCCATGGTTTGCAGTGCTACTGACACATGAATTTCTGCCTGTAAGAGTGAGACTAAGTGATGGTTTGAACCGGTGTTATTGTATTAATATGGCTGTTGCTGCCATCAGCATCATTACTTTTTGTCTCCTGCAACTAACTGCAAATGTAGCCTCCATTTGGGGACCCTCATTTCCTAAGTAGAAGAAACTTGTATTGCATGTAGCTTATTGTAATCCTTTTTACTTGCATATTAAGAATCAGTTGTTTTCACTGAAGTGTAGCCACTTTTAGCCTCATAAATTTGCTTGTCAAAAGTGCGACAGGTTTTGTTTTTCTCCTGACTTCTGCCAAAGACTTTGTACTCCCACCCACCTACCTCCCACCACAAAAAAAGATAAGACTAGCTCCTGTCAAGCTCATTGTTAGGATATTTATTACTATACAAGCAGAAGAGACTGGCCATGCTGAGATAACCACCACCTCCCAATGTCACAGACCATATATCATCCTTAGGTTAATTATACGAACCAGTCCTTCATAGGTTTCCCCTGGTATGTCTGAGGCCACATAGTGTCAGAGATTAATCGCAAATACAGAAAGGACGCTCAAGAAGCCAGCATTGTCTGCTCTGGCCAATTAGCCCTCCAAAAAGACTGCCCATTAGCTTAACCATATACCACATGGACAATTAGTGCAAGTAAATCTTGAAGGGCACTTGATTAAGGGCCTCAGTGTTAAAAAAAATCATATCAGAAACTGGACTTCTTTACCATATAGGCAGGAGTTAAATCTCATTAGTTTCAAAGATATCCCATGATACCCACATGGATAGAAGTACTTACACTGACATGGATAAAGTAGCAAAGGATCAAAAGAAAACTTACAGGCCTCGAGGAGTCTGTCCTTCATAGGAAAATGTCCAGCAAATCCTGAAAACAGTACTCCCACTCCACTCAAGATCCAATCAGCTATAATTTGTCTATTACATAACTCATATTCTTCTATAAATCTCCCCAGAGTATGCATGAGTTGCAAGACGGGTTGTGTTTTCACCTTTTAGCAGTGCGAGGTTACACTTGGCACATATCTATTCATTTAGAGAACATTAGTTGTTAAATACTGGCAGGTTATACGACAGAGCTTGGTCACCTCCCAACCCTGGAAATTAACCTCATGACCCTTGGATATCTTGGGAATGAGTCCCTTTGCCAGCCCAGTTGCTCTCCTCTCAATACTCTCTAGTTTATCCAGCTCTTCCCCAACCTGTGGTGCCCAGAAGTGAACATGATACTTCTGATATGGTCTGAGCAGGCCAGCAGCAACAAGACCATTCCCTCCTAACTCCTTGATGCTCTCCTTAATACCACCCAAACTTGTGTTCACACTGGTGGCCATCACATCACTGCTGATTCATAGTAAGCTCACAGTTTGAATAGACTGTAATTCTGCCCTCACCCATCTTATACCAGTGAAGTCTATTTTTTTAACCCAAGTATAAGACTTCACATTTGTTCCCATAAAATTGCTTCTTCTTGAATCATTTCAATATTTTATCCTACCCTGACTTCTTTGGATCCCAACTCATCTTCCTATATGTTGGCACTTGTTCCTAGCTTCTCACATCAGAAAATTATAAGCATGTCACCTATGCCTTTATCTAAGTCATGGATAAAAGTAATACATAGTACACAGCCAAGCACAAATCCCTGGAAGACTCCAACCCTTGCCAAGTTCAGGTCAAACCAGTGGTGGCTACTCTTTAGGTCCAGTCATTTAACCACTCATCAAACCACCTAATTGTACTATCATCTAGCTCAGCAGTTCTCAACCTGTGGGTCGCGACCCCTTTAGGGGTCAAATGACCCTTTCACAGGGGTCACCTAAGACCATTGGAAAACATATATTTCTGATGGTCTTAGAAATGGAGACACCGCTCCTCTATCCATCTCCAGGCGGGTCCACCCACATGCAGATACACCCACATATGAGTATTGAAGGGTCACAGCATTAGGAAGGTTGAGAACCACTGATCTAGGCCATATCTCTCCATCTTTGCTGCAAAGATAACACAAGAGATTTTGTTGGTGCTTAGCTAAAATATGGACAAGTAAAAACAAGAATGTCCCTGGATTCACCAGGTTAGTAACTGTCAAAAAAGGAAATAAGTTTAGTCTAACATGACCAGTTTTGGTTTTTGATTTTGAATTGTGAACTTAATAAATGCCAAATACAATGAGCATTTCCATATATAGAATCAAATGGAAAAAGAATTCATGAAGTTATCTCTTGCTTTTTTTCTTAAGTATATAACATGTAATATATTTTATATGTTATTTTCTAATATATACCAATATACTATATATTAAGCATGTGTGTAATAAATTCAACATGTAACTTAAAGAACTATTCTTTGTGATTCCTCCTGATCTTCCTTCTGTTCATTTTAAAGAAATATTCCAATAACCCTGTTTTGTTTTATTTATTTTTCTTTTTATCTTTTACTTTGGTAATCCTGTCTCTAGACTCTTCCATACTTGGAAAAGAAAAAAAGATATATAGAAAAAATAAAACAAATTCCAAACTTGACTGTTTCTGAGATCATCTATTTAATTCTCCATTTTGGGTCTACAACCCCTATGTCAAGAAATGAGACTGTATACTTCACCATTATTCCTCTGTAAATACAGTTGATCATTGCATTGATTGGAGTGCTTGTTTAACATGCCTCATTCAGGATGAAGCCATGATAATTATTTCCTTTTGAAAAATTCACTTAACAGAAAGCTCATTGTAGAATTTTCTCAGAACTTGATTGCAAATTCACTGACAGAGTTTTCAGATTCTGTTCTCTTCCATTTTCTGAAACTCAGGACATCTCACCTTCTCAAATAACTCTTCTGCTCTCTACCATCTCTCACCCATCACCAACAGTAACTTAGCCGTCATAGCCTCCAATTCTGCCAATACCATTTATGATTCATGAAATACCATTTATCTGGGCCAAGTGACTTGAATTCATCTGGTGTAGCTAGTTTTCTCTCACTATTTTACTACCTATCTTATTAACTAATTTCAGTCCTAATTTCTGGTGCCTTGGCTGTTCTCTGTGGCTAAAAAAACAGAAGCAAAATGTTGTCGCCATTTCCATTAACATTATTACAGTCATTGTTTATATTTTTTCTTAGTCCTACTTAAGTCATTTTGCAGCAGTTCATGTAAGTATTCTTACAGTTTGCATTTATCATTTTTTTATAATACAAGTACATCCAGTTGTATTTATGTACTACAAATTTGTTTATATTACCTAATTGATGAGTATTTATTTCCCAGTTCTTTTCCCAGCTTCTTGAAAAAATTCTGCTACAAACATTTTTGTGTTTATGGAGCCTTTCTTTTTATTATTGGTTTACTTAGGTATATCACATAGCAGTAGGATTTCTGGACCAAAGGGTCTGGGATATGGACATTTAGTTACCTTCTTAGAATAATTTTAAATTACTGTATGTGTGGACCAATTTACAAGCTCCACCAAAAGTGCATTAATGTGACTTTTTTCACAACCCCTCCATCATTGACTATTTCTATCTCTTGTTCTTTTTTTTTTTTGTATTTGCTAAGAGGTAAAACCTGGAGGATTTTTTTTCCTTTGCATTTCTCTTATTATTCATGATTTGGAACAATATTTAATGTGGTTGTTAATGATTTACAATTCTTCTTTTGAGACATCTTTGTTTATATTAATTGACCATTTGTCAGTTCAGCCTGGTTTTTATAATTC
>JAQQSV010010026.1:0-13361 GCA_028646515.1 Pseudochirops corinnae
CTACCTATGAGCCCTCTCTCTTTGTAAGCCTTAAAATATGACACACATTTGATTTTTTTCTTACTACCATTATCCTACTCAGTGTGGGACAGGATTCCAGCTGATACAAGAGCGAAGCACACACTAAAGTTGTGTTTACATGATGCCAAACATCTGGATGAGCATGGAAAACTTCCAAATGCCATAGCTGGGTAATAGAATTCCTCTTAGTGGAGAGGAGAACTTCCTCTCTCCTCCCATTTTCCTCTCCTGTCCTTTGGTCTCCTATTCTCTCTTCTGTTCTTGGCTCTTCCCCTCTTCTAAGAGAGAAGAGGAGAGAGAGGGAGGAGGGGATGGGAGGGGAGGGGAGGAGCAGAGACCAGAACAGAGGACCAGAATGAACAGCAGAGGAGAAGAGAGATGGAAGAGAATAGGAGAAGAGAGGGCAGGGGAGAAGAGGAGAGGGGAAGAGTCAAGACCAGAACAGAGGATAGGAGACCAAAGGAGAGGAGAAATGGAGGAGAGCAGGAGGAGAGAAGAGGGGAAGGGTGGAACTGAGACAAGAACAGAGAAGAGTAGAGCAGACCAGAGGATAGGAGACCAAAGAACAGGAAAGACAATGAGAGGAGGGAAGAGGAGACCATACCTGAGGAGAGGAGAATAGACACAAGAGAAAAGACCAGAGGAGAGAAGACCAGAGGATTAATAGGCCTCTTTAAGCATTTACTCAAGGGATGGCTTCTTTAGTCAAAAAAGAAAAAAACCATCAAACTGTAAAGGGAAGACCCACAGGGTTCCTGCCCCAAGAGAAACAGGTACTATTTAGTATTTACATTCACTCAGTGCTAGGAGGGCGGGGACCTAGTGTCCAATCCCTGACCAGAGGAGAGGAGATACTAGAGGAGAGGAGAAAAGAGACCAGAAGAGTGGAGAGGAGATCAGACCAGAGGAGCCCAGAGGACACCAGAGGAGAGGAGACCAGACTAGAGGAGAACAGACCTGAGGAAAGTAGACCAAAGGAGAGGAGATGAGACCAGAGGGAGGAGAGGAGACCAGACACAAGGAGAAGAAACATGACCAGAGGATGAATAGGCCTCTTTAAGTAGTTACTCAAGGGATGGTTACTTTAATCAAAAAAGAAAAGCAAACCAGGAGGGGAAGACTCTCAGGTTTCCTGGACAAAAGAGAAACAGTTAGTATTTAGTGTTGATATTCACTCTGTGCTAGGACAGTGAGTCCCTGAGGAGACAAGGCCAGAGGAGAGTACACCCAGACTTCCTCACTGGTGGGAAAGAACAGCTAAGCCTAATTGAAAGGCTTTGGAAAGGGTACTTGGTGCTTGGACCTGATTTGTCAGGGGGTTACCTTGACTGTTTCCAGGTAGGATAATCCTACCTTAGCTTAGACTAGTGGAGTAGTGTGGCTGAAGAGGAAGCTGATGTCCAAGCTTTAGCCCTGCACAGCCCAGTCTGGGGCACTGAGATCATACCCCTCTTCCCCCCCTCATTCCCCAGAAGTCACATAGAAGCACTGAAAATTCTCTTTTTTGGTTAAAGACCCAGGCTTGCTAGCAGCATAGTTGAAATACTGTGTGTTGGATTTATAACAGGATAATTAATTTGGGGGTGGGGGAGTGCTGATGGACTACAGAAGTGTTTGAGGTTTTTTAAAATAGCCTTCAGATGTGATGAAACATGTATGATATTAAAAGGCCATGGTTAGAGGGCACTGGTTCCTTGGTGCTAAGACACTTTGCCTGCCTACATCAAATACTAATGTAGAAAGATGATTCTGTTTAGAAATGCATCAAAAGCCGTCTTCAAAGTACAATGCAGTAAGATCCTATCCAGCTGCTACCATTTTGAAAGCTCTTCCCAAAGTCATTAGACTTTAATGAGGTGATTGATGGCTTTACTTCTCCTCCGAGTCTCACAAAGCCTTTTATGACTTAGTAAGCACCCCGGATATCAATGGGGCTCCTGGCTCTGGCTGCATTAACAAACCCAGAGTATGGGGGTTGGTTTGAAACAGCAGCCTGATACCCCCTGAGTTCAGTTCACAGTCTGCACAGACTCTCAGGGGAGAGTGAGCTGGAAGGAGCCTTAGGCTATCACCCTCACCATATAAAGGAGGAAACTGACACGCCTTATGGAAATGAATTTAAATGCCGGGTTATTTCATGATAGACTTTCAGTTGGGGAAAATGATGCTGAATTGACAGCTTGAATCACTCTGTGATAGGTCATTTGCCTTGAAAATAGGGTTAACTAGAACTGGGGGATGGCCACAAGGGCTATCTGTTCCCTGCTGTTTCTGGCTGTCTTAAGGCTAGGTTACTGTGCCCAAAGCAGACATGGCAGGGGAATTTCAGTCGCTCATCTGCTGCACTGGTTTCCTGGCTGTCTGGAAACATACTCCCTCCCTTCCCCCATTCTGTTCCAGCCAAACTGACCCCCATGTCTCTGGGAATACCAAGCTCTCTTCAACATTTAGCTCTAGCACCACTACCTTCGGGGTTGGGGGCTTTTTTTTTGCCACAATTTGTGGAATACTCTCTTATATAATCTGATATTCATTTTGTATTACTGATCATATTGTGTTTTCTGCCCCCCCCCCCCTTTACCCAGCTTCTTACACAGGGTGTTGAGGTTCACATTAAGAAAAAAAGGACGGGAGGTTTGGAGAAAAAACAATTTGACTCAAGTTTTCATCTTCTCTCTCTACTTGAAAAAGCACCAGAAGCTCCAAGGGAGACGCAGCTAGATGAGACAGAGATTTCTCCATAGAAATGAACACATTAAAAGGCAGCTAGAGCCCTGGGCATGCTGCAAAAGGGGCAGAGATGAAGCCCTGATGCCCGCAGCTGGTCAGGGCTCCAACCCAGGGCCTCAGCAATCCCTGTGCTTTTGGGCCTTCCTGGGGGCTGGGGAAGGGGGGGGGGAAGCTGGTATCATCTCTCTCTAAATTGATTTCTTTCACTTTGTGTTGTTTCCCTGTAAGCTTATTGGAAAGAGCAGCCTGTCATTATGGAATCCCCTTGTCTATTTCGTCCCCAGGTTGATTGAATCAGCGTGGAGCACTCAGATGGCTCTGTCACTAAAGAAAGTGATTTATTTATCTGCAGTTATCGGTTGCATCTGGTTTCATTTTCTGGTGTTGGCAACAGAAAGTTCTTTATGAATTTGATTATACTCTAAAAGCCCAAAGAGAATTGTTATGCGGCTGAGGGTGGGGGAGGAAGGACTTAGTGCTAAGCCATAAATGCTCTGTCTGTCTAATCTTGAAAAACATACTGAGCTTAATGCTCCCATTCTCTGGGGCTGGCAACTCTGGCAGCCCCTCAGAGCAGGAAGGCTCACCCTTTCTCATGTGCTGGCCCCCATTGGCAGTCTGGGGAAGCCTAGGGACCCTCTTCTTGGAGAAATGCTGTTCAAGGCAGAAAATACTCCTCAAAATATTTTTTTAAAAAACCAAATTTGGGGAATCCTTGAAATCTATTAAAGTAGGAGGGGTCCGTGGACCTCATTCCATGTTCAGAACCTTAGAAGGGCTGGGGAAATACAACTGCTTCAGCTTTAGCCAGAGAATAAGCTTTATGAACATGTTAGGATAAAAGGCAGGGAGGTGAGTTCCAGGAGAGGTTGGGCAGGTCCCAACAGACAGGTGAGGTCTGCACCTAAGAAAGGGGCTTCCCTCAGAATGGCACAGCTCTGAACTATAGAAGGGTTAGGGTTAGCTCCCAGATAAAAGATTGTAAGGGAAGGAATAGATTGACTGACCTCCCTGTTTCTCATAGCAGGAGGATTGGAAGTGCTGTGGAATGCAATAGGGAGTTAGGCCTTGCCTTATCTTAGAGCTCTACAGACAGTCAGATCTAAGGATTACAGCAGAGGGAAAGGCATACCAGAGATTTCTACAGGTGTTCTGAAGTGAAGAATGGCCCCAAGAGGTACCCCCAATACCTGACCTTCAGCAGGCTTGGCACTGGGAGCAAGATTGGTACTGAGAGAAGAAGGCAAAAGGCAGTGAAGAGTTGAACTGGTTTCCCAAGGGGTGAGGAGGGAAAGGAAAAGAGTGGTTATTGTGACATGAAGGCAAAGTGGCTCCCAGCGTGTTGGCCATCAAGGCAAACTGGTGAGTAGAAGGACATGTCTTTACCTTGGGGATCCCACACTTGGTCATGGTTGCTGAGTCTAACATACTGAAATCTTACAGAGGTCATGTAGTGATCCCTTAGTTCTCAGGCACTGGACTTACCAAACCTCCCTAGAGGTCACAAGTCCTAAATGGGATACAAAGGAGAGACAACTTCCAGCGGCCCTTTTCCCATTCCACCCATGGCCCTAATGCCTGCCCTAATCTGCCCCTAGCCTGCTTTGGGGACTTCTGTATGCACTGTCTTACCTCCTTCTTGGGGGATCTGATGGAATTTCTGTGCTTGGAGAACATTCTCAATTTCCTGCAGAGATCAAAGAGAAAACCTAGTTGGAGATATTTTTTCATCCTACATGAGTTACATCTCTCAGCTCACTGATGTTGGAAAAGGATTTGCCTTTAATCTACAAAACCCTACCTGATCTTAGACTATTTGGGACTGAGAGGGTGCCTGATGTCTCCCACCCTCTTTCCTTTACCACTATTATGACAATTACCTGGTAGGATAGTTCCAATTACCCAGGTAGCACGGTAAAGGTGCTCAAAGGAATATTTAGGCTATTGCCAAAGAACAATATTTACTCCCTAAGTTCTAGCACAGCTTACTTCCCATGGACATGTTTACATAAAACAAATAAAAAATCCTTCTATCCTCATCATGGGGAGATAGCTTGTCTGTGGGGATGAAAGTGAGACAAACCCCCAGGGTCTCATGGCTGTGATTTGATGATGTTAGGGAGTGAGACCATTCTTCCTCCACAGTTGGGTAGTGAGGAGAGGGGAGGAGTACCAAGATCCAGCATCCATTGATCACCTTTAGAATCCTCACTCGCTTCTGGGAAAGTGCTGCTATTCCCTGGGGTTCCCTGGCATAGCCAAAGGGATCTACGTGGTGATCTTTTCACAAAGAATTGTAGTCAGGGTTGATGTCACATGTCCTCTTTAAACCAAGCCATGGATCTGTTTGTGACCACAGTGAAGTCGCTTCCCCTCTAAACCTCATCTATAAAATGACAGTTTCACTACATGTGTTCTAGATTCCAAGGGTCTATGGCCTCAGCACTATGGCTTGGTCTCCCAATCAGTACATAATTACAATTCACATCCGACATTCTAAGTGTTGGATTTTCCTTAAGCACAAATCTGACCATTTTACTCCCTTACTCAAAACTACCATCTCTAGAATAAAACAGAAACTTTTCTGTTTGGCTTTGACCTTCGCAATATGGTCCCAACTTGTCCTTCTACCTTCATTATACATTGCTACTTATGCCTGGAATACACTCCCTCCTCACCACCATCACTATAGCAGCTCCTCCAGTGCTTTGGTCTTGACTGCAGTGTAAATACCTTATCTCTGTCCAGAGTCTAGTAGGGCTGATTCTGCCAGCAACAAAATGGTACCTCACAGCTACTGTGAGGGAATGACTGGTCTTGAAATTGAGCTCAGTGCAGCTAAGTAGAGGGCTGGTTTCTGCTACTCTAGATTAGGAGGCTGGAACTATCCATCACCTCTGGGTGCTGAATGTTTAGGCAGCCATCCCCTTGCACTGTTTGGTTAGATGAATAAGTGATGGCTCTTTTGACTCAAGGAGCAAGCCCAAGGAGGCAGCTCTTATTATTCTCATAGGGAAGTGAAGACTCTGGTCTTGGAGAAATTTGTGAGATTTATTTCCAAGCATCCCAGATGACCTTGGTGCCTACTTTTGTTTGTAATGTGCCTTCTAAATAATGCGAAAAAGAGCAAAGAAAAAAAAATTGTTGGCCAGGGTTGCCTTTTGGAGACCTTGAGCTCTCTCAGGAATATTTTGGTATAGTAACAACCCCATGTTATTAATTTAGCTGGATCACCTCTGGCTCTTAGAAAAGGTTAGAGTGGGGATAGTGAGGAGGGAAGGTAGAACATCAAGCTGGAGACCTGCCTGCTCTCTGAGTTCTTGAGAAGAATGCTCCTAACTGGGAAGGTGAGGAGAGTCTCATTTGCCTCGGCCCCTGTTGTTGTTTGTTTAAATGATGCCAATTAAAAATTCCTTTTGTTACTGGCATCAAATTAGCCAAAGTATGTAGTTTTCCTGTCCATAATGAAGAATTATGGCTAACTTCTGGGTTGATATTTCCTCAGTTACCTGAAATGACAAATAAATGGATATACTTATAGCACTGTAATTCATTATTTCACTTGACTGCTTTTGCTCCCCCAAATCACCCTGTGAAGTAGGTGATATTATCATCCCCATTTTACAGATGGGTTCAGTGACTTGCCAAGGATCACAAAGCTGGCAAGCGTCACAGGTGGGAGTCAAACCTTCCAGACTCTTAGGTTCTATATCCATGCCACTATACACAGATTCTTCTACAAAGAGATTGTAAAGACAGAACTGCACACTATGAAATAATAATAATAATAAATTTAAAACCAAACAAATCCCAACTGCCAAACAAAGATCGAAAGACAAAAGGTGGTGTTGGGGAAGGGCAGTGTTCATTTTACACCTGTTGGAGAGCATGTGAGTTATTAGTCTGCTCTGAGAAGAAGCAAGGCTTTCTGTCCCTGACAGAGTTGATAAATGCAGCGAACACTAGCGTTACATTTTAAAATCAATACAGAACATTTTTCAGAGCAACCTGAACCCACCCAGCATAACAAACACAGTTGGCTAACAACCAACCAAGAAACTAATTGTTTAAATGGGTTCCAAGGGACAAGCAAAATTTACAGGAAGGAAGGATGGAGGGTGGAGAGGATGAGATGAGGAGAACAAGAAGGGGAGGGGAGTCCTTAGTTTCCAGGCAGAAGATAAGCTGTATTTGGTACAATGAAACTATTTTTCTTTCAGTGAAGATTTTATCTTTGGTCCTGTAAAACAATCCCTGGTAGGATGGGAACCAAGGTACTATAAGGGAAATGGAACCTCCCTGATGGGTTTTTAGGAGAAAGCCAGATCAGTGGCTTACCAGGGAGCAGACAGTTCCTCCTTTCAGCTTTGGTGTGAGAACTGAGGAGACAGTTACAGGACAGGGGTTCTGAAGTGGACAGCTCCAACATTCTTTGGCTTTTCCAAAGCTCTAAATTCTCTGAGGGTGTATGAGTTCACTGCTGTGGTTAGGTCTCTCAGGCAACCAGTCCACACCAATAAGGCCCAGTTTAACCTTCTAAGCTTTCAAAGGCACTGAGAAAAGTAGTATGGCAAGCCTGAGGCAAAAAAAAAAAAATTCAAGCCATCTACCTGGGGAAGATGAATCATGTCTTTTGGAGTACTAGAGACATTATTCTTGGTAATAGGAAGGTAGAGGTTCAAGTCCTGCTACTGCGACAGACTGGTTGCTGATTTTTTATCCCCACACAATGAAATCAGGTGTTCAGACCAAACAAATACATCAGTCAGCCCTTTAAAGATGTCCATTTCATTAGTTTCTTTGAGGTGGGGCTACACTAATATTAATAAATATTTAGAAACCACTTTACAAATATCTCATTTTATCCTCACAACAACCCTGGAAGGTAGACACTCTTTGTATCCCCATTTTAGAGAGGAAGAAACTGGAGCCTACAGAAATAGTGAATCTGGATTTGAACTCAAGTCTAGTATTTAAATCATTTCTATAGTCTAGATGCTACAGGGAGAAATGTACTGAAAAGTCAGATGACCTGCATTTCACAACCTAGCTCTGCCTCTCACTGTGTAAACTTGAACAAATCCCTTTACCTCCCTTGTCCTCAATTTCTGTATTGTTTACATATCTAAGGGTTGAAGTATTTCCTCATGACCACCATTGCCCCTTGTCTCTTCTGTTCTCTGCTCAGGGAAAGTCCCTTCTTCTCTTATGTAAAATATAAAAATGTCATCTGAAGTGGATGAGATGTCATTGGAAATCCTTTCTAATTCTCTGAACACACTTGTCCTCTGGCTGCCAAACTCTCACACAGTACTCCCTGAAATGATGTGTTTCAGAGTCACTGATTGTCAAAGGGAAAAAAAAATCCATTTCCCCCAATCTCTGATCCCCAATTCAACTTGTCAAAGTGTTCTGTAGCTCTCCAGTGGGCAGTCTAGCGAATAAAGTGCTAACATGGTATCAGAAAGACCTCAGTTTTAACATTTGTTGTTGTTCAGTCATTTCAACCACTTCCAACTCCCTGTGACCCTATTTTGGGGTTTTCTTGGCCAAGATACTGGAGTGATTTGCCATTTCCTCCTCCAGCTCATTTTACAGATGAGGAAACTGAGGCAAACAGGGTGAAGTGACTTGCCCAGGGTCACACAGTTACTAAGTGTCTAAGGCTGGATTTGAACTCAAGAAGATGAGTCTCCCTGATTCCAAGCCCAGTGCTTTATCTACAGCATTGCCAACTAGCTGCCCCTAGTTTTAACATTGCCTCACATAATTACTCGTTTGTGTGACCTTGGGTAATAGCCTCTCTGGGCTTCAGATACATTAAATGGCCTCTTAGTCAGAGGTATTAAACAGCATTGCTGCTCAAACCAGATTTAGGGCCACCTGGAAAACAGTTAAGAAAATAAATGAAAATGCAATAAACATAGATAATGTTAGTATGTGGTTTTCTAAGTCAGCCATCAGTGATCCTTCTGTACAGTTTTGTGCCTGAGACACTGCTGAACTAGGACCATAGGGTTCTATGATGTCTTCTATGTCACAGATGTCATGATGGCTGTATTACAAAGCCCTAATGCTGAAGTAACATCTCCCCTGCTTGTCCTCACCCAGGTCAGCATTGCATTGTTGTGCATTCTGTAAGAATCTCTCAGTAGGAAAAGGCTCTTTTCAAAGACCATAGGGTTGGCTTGGTGGGGGTTGGGGTATCTTTCCTGTAGCCTCCTTCTTTCCTCCCAGTTTTCTTCACTTTAGCCAAAGTACAAGTCATAACTCACTTATATCCACAAACATGTTAAGTACAGCCTTATTTACCTCTCCTATAGAAATGTTAGCAGCATCTGCACATATAAAGGGAAATGAGGTATCCTGTCTTGTCTCAGAGATACAGTTGAAATAGTGGGCTGGCTCACTGTGAGTCCTACAAAGGACTGACTGAACTGTCTTGGGACTTGGAATCAAGTGACGCACCTTCAAACATTTTCAGTTATTCATATTACTACTACTAGCTGTGTGATTCTGGGTTAGTCACCTAACCTCTTTGTGCCTCAATTCCATCATCTGTAAAATGGGAATGATAATGCTTATAGTTCCTGCCCTCCCAGGTTTTTCATGAGGTTGAAATTGGCTAATGTACTGAACCCTAGATAAATGTCATTCATTTTTATTGTTACTTCTACTCTTACTACAGGTGGTGCAGTGGATAGAACACCAGTCCTGGAGTCAGGAGGACCTGAGTTCAAATCCAGCTCCCAACACTTACTAGCTGGGGTAACCCTAGGCAAGTCACTTCACCCTGTTTTCCTCAGTTTCTTCACCTGTAAAATGAGCTGGAGAAGGAAATGGAAAACCATACGAGTGTCTTTGCCTCTTGGCAAACTCCATATGGGGCCATGAAGAACTGGATGTTATTGAAAAATGACTGAACAACAAAAACTCTTACTTCTCACTATGAGCAAGTAAGTCACTGTCTCTGTGTCTGTTTCTTTGAGGCTAAGGATAATATCTATATTACCAGCAGACATTAATATCTGTATGAGAGGCAACAGGCCATGGTAGATGGGGGCTGCTTTGGGCATCATATCAGCTGTTTGCCTCTGGACAGATCCCTTTGTCTCTCAATGACCCAGGCAACTTGATCATAGATGAATTGCTGATCTACACTGGCATAAGGAGTTTCTATACTGGGAGCTCTGCTAATGGATAGAATCCCAGATGAAACTCTCTCCTGCCCCCAAACACACAAAATTATCTCCCTTTTGTTGAAGTTCAAATGGGTTAATAGCTATTATTGTTGTTGTTAAACAAGCAAGACAGGAAATGAGATGAGAAAGGTCCACTGCAGCCCTACTGAAAGTCCGGCCATGTTCTGCCCTTGAGTATTTGGAAGCCCTATAGCTGATCAGAGGGTTACCAACTGTTGCTACCTGCCTACCTAATTTCTGTGTTATACATGGTGGGGGGGAGGCATCCCAAAAGAGGGCTGGCTATGCGGGGGCAACAGGAGCACTCTCTAGGAAAACAGCCATGTGTCTGAAGCAAAAGTAAAGGTTGGAGCTGGTTACCCATGCTTTTCTATAAAAATTACTTTTCTTGTGTTTTACCAAATGATATGTTGTTGATATCTATGGGGGAAAGTACCTGAGGGGAAAATTACCAATAGTCACATTATGATTATAAAGTCACTAAACAAAATGCTTCTCGTTAAATGGAGCTCCTTATAATCAGTCCCCTCTGTTTATATTTCCATGTATTTCTATTTTTAAAAATTGAATTGAAATTTCAAGGGCAAAAGCAACATGGCATAATGCGGTTGCTATAAAACCACTGCTTTTAGAGTCATAAGGCCCTGGGTTCAGATCCCAGACCTTTGCTGTGTGGCCACGGGCACATCAGTCCCATGAAAAGGTTGGAGTGAGTGAATTTTATGTTCCTTTCCATCCTCAATCCTGACACTCTTTAAGCTTTTCCTCTATAGCTCCCAGACCCAATTTCCAGCCTGCACCCATGCTTGAGCTTCCAGGCCAAACTACTGGACAGTTAGCCACCCCTACACATGCACATCAATATCAGATTGGGCTGCTGATGGGGCCACAAGGTACAAATAGAACCTTCAGGTTGAGAACTTCTCCATTCAGCAAAGTGGAAGAGCATTCCAGCCTCTAAGACAGACTGTACTTCAAAAAGAAATGGAATTTTGAAAAGAAGCCTGGAGCTGCATGTATCAATTGAAACAATGCTCTCCTCTGGCAGGTGGAGCAGGCTCATGGCTGGAGAACAGCTCTCTACAAACAATCAGTGTGCTTCCTATCGCCCTGACTTGGCTATCTCTCTAGCTTTCTGCTATTCCCCAGATCTCTCAGAAACAAACAAATGGTAACCGGTTTCTACATATAGTAGATTCGTTGAAAAGCAGATCCTAAAGAGACAGGATCCCATCTGAAAGCAACAGCACCACCTCTTTCTTCTCCCCATCCCCCAGGACAACTGCTAGAGAAGGATGGAGTTGGAGATCTGGGGGCAGCAACATTCGTTGCTCAACACTCACCCGCCATATCCTAGGGTCTATGACCTCCTCGGAATTCCTGCATTTACTGCCTGGCATCCTCTGTTTTTAGAGTTCAGACAGTCATAGGTTCAGAACTATAAGGGCCCACTGAAGCTATCTTATCCACCCCTGCATCATTTTCCTGAGGCTCTGAACCATCAAGTGACTTGCCTAAGGCCACACGGGTGACAAGGGGGCAGAGCCTGTATTCCGACTCAGCTCCTCTTGGGCCAGGGCCCAATCCCCCTAATTCCCCTGCTCCAGGGCCCATCTATTTGCAAGCAAACTTGAACCTCAACTCTAGTGTTATAGGAAGGTGAATCTTTTCCTCTCATCTCACATCCCCTACATACAAACCACGGGCTTTTTATTGGAAAAGCACTGGTTTTACAGAGAAGGATAGCTCTGCTTTCCAATTCATTCAACTGCAACAGGGAGAGATTCTGTGTGGGATGGTGACTTTTAGGCTCCTAGGGCAAGCAGTGCCCCCTCCCAGAAGAGGGGGACAATGACCATATATGTTCATTACTGCATTGAAAAGGTAAATTGGCCCACCATATTGAGACAGCCAATCTCTTCATTGAGCTGGGTCTCTGGGAGGGACAAAGGTACAGATTGCTAGCCTGGAGCCTTGAAGCCAGGCAAGCACCTGAAGTACTGACTCTCCTTCCCCTCACCCAACAGCAAACAAATAATGGCTGAACATTAAAGGCAAGGGAGCAATTTAGAGAGCAAGTCTGCCCTTACTCCCTCCCAGACTAGTCAGTGAAACACAATTCTGATGTTCCCTAAAGCTCCCAGTAAGTAGATAATAAGGCCCCATTTTTCAAAGGGTCTGCCAGAGTCTTTTATCCCTGACAGCGTCTAATACCTGTCAAACATTTTAGATTAAAATGAGTATGGAGAACATAGCCTCACTCACTGTTTCACTCTGCTAGCTGGGGCTGGACTGGGACTGAACAGTAGCCCTGACATTTATTCTTATTAATAACAGCCCTCATTTACATAGTATTTGAGTGGCCTACACAGCACTTCCCTTGCAGGAATCCTGAGATAGATGTGCTTCTCCCCCTTTTAGAGATTGGGAAGCCAAGGCCCTGCCAATGTAAGGGACTTGCCCATAGTCACTGGGCCTCCATGTGCAGGTTCAATGTTGTTTTCATATTAAATGATCATTTATTAGGCACAGCTATGTACTAACTTCCATAAATAATGGCACGTGTTTTCTAGGCATGTTTTAATTATTAAGGCAGAATGATTTTCAAATCCCACCACCACCCAAATCTTCCCCTGGGATTAAGACAACCAATGAAGCAAAAACAGCTTATGTTCATTTCATGGGCAGCTAGTTGGCTCAGTGGGTTGAGCTTTGGGCCCAGAGTCAGGAAGGCCTGAGCCCAAATGCAGCCTCAGATACTTCCTAGCTATGTGGCAAATCACTTCACCCTGTTTTCCTCACTTTCCTCATCTGTAAATTGAGTCGGGGAAGGGAATGGCAAACCACTCCAGTATCTTTGCCAAGAAAACCCTGAACCACTCGACTCCAAGAGCACACATCTCCTTTTCAGAAGGCCCATATAGTTTGAGCCACACAAAACTCAAGGACAACATTGTGCCAAGGGGCTTTGCATGCGTCAGCCATGCTGAGACTCAGGTTACCAAAGCCAACGGGTTGAGCTGAGTGATTTTCCTCAAGTGCAGGCTTAGACATGTCACTTACCTCCTCCAAAAAGACTCCAACTGCTACATTTGCCTTAGGGACAAATAGGAGCTCCTCTTGCTAGCTTTTAGAGCCCTCCACAACCTGGCTTCAGCCTACCTTTGCACTTCTGTTATTCCCCTTCCTATTTGCTCCAGTGCAGCCACTGCCATTTTACTGTTCCTCACGCACAACACTATCTCCCACTTCCATGCCTTTGTACTGGCTGGTCCCCCCCCCCCTTTCCAAAATGTACTCCCTCTTCACTTCTACCTCTTAGAATCCCTGTCTTCCTTCGAAAGGTGGCTCAAGTGCCCCATTCTACATGGGGTCTTTCCTGAGGTCCTCAGCTGCACTCCTGCCTCC
>JAQQSV010010027.1:0-13361 GCA_028646515.1 Pseudochirops corinnae
TATGTGTATGTGTATGTATATATGTTTGTATATATATGTGTATATACATCTCTATACACATACATACATATATATATGTCCTTATTGATAAGGTTAATTGTGATAATAGTTTTCCTAATATTGAGCTAGTCCTGCATTCCTAGTATAAATTTTACCTAGTCATAATGGATAACCTTTGGTATATATGGCTATAATCTCCCTGCCAGTATTTTTTTTTAATATTACATTCATAGTCATTAGGGAAATTGTTCTATAGGTTTTTGCCTGTTTTTGCTCTTCCTGTTTGTAAAGCCAAGCATGAGCAGCTCTCTCCAGAGGACTGCTGCTTTAAATAACTTTAAGGTTCTGATCACATAGTATAGTGAACTTTCTATTTATTTAGCAGTAAACTAAAGCAAAACATTCACAGAAAACAAAGTACAGCATTCACAATGATAAAACATAACAACTTATCACTAAAGTGCCCACATAGTTTTCATTTAAAGTGACCACATAGTTTTAAACAAAAGATATCATTACGTAAGTCCTTAACCCAATCATGTTTAAGGAGCAATCCTCCTTAAGGGACATGAGTATAAAGGTCTAAGTTTTTCTACCCCTAGATCACATTATCTTAATCTCTCAATCAAAAAGTCTTCTTTCTTCTTGATTGGAGATTAGTTTTCAATCATCTTTAACTCAATCATCCTTAAGTGGTACAAGGTACTGCGTACAAAGTTCTCCCACCCCTAGATCACAGTAAATTATGATCTTGTCAGTCAGGACTAAGTACCCAAGGAGAGGTGTTTTCATCTTGGCTCTAGGCTGGCTCCCAAATTCCATGGTTCTTCTTCCATGGGTCCAGCTACCTGGATTCACAGGCAGGCAGTTCTCCGCTCCTCGTCCAACTCCTTGTCCAGTTCCTCATCCACTTCCCATTCCGTATTGAAGCTCACAGCATCCAGTCCACCTCAAGTCCTTTGCTGTTTCTGTTTCTGGGAAAATAAAAGTTAACAGAGCCAAAACAACATTCATACACATTGTCAGCACCATCATCAATGCACTATCTGCCTGAAAAATCAACACAGACCCACAAACAAAATCTGAGGACTCAACACAAATTGCCAGTATAGTCTCAGGACCTCTGAGACTCTCCTTCAAATCTTCTGTAAACAGACAACAAGAAAATTCTCTTTCAGTGCTTCCAGTAAGGTCCCAGGGCTTCTGTACAAAGTATCACAAATACAACAGAACAGAGAAACTTAATGCTTGGCCTACACAACTGTTCCCCTTCTCAGTTCCGTTCTGTTCCAGCTGTGTTCCTCCTTATATATGGTGGTTCCCTTTCCTGTTCCTCTCCTTCCTGTTACATCAGCAAGTTCCTCCCACTTCAAATCACAAGGGGCTCAAACAAGGTACTAAATACTGAAACAAGTTTCCAAGGACTTCTTTGCTTGCCATTACAGTGATGTAAATATTAACACTGTATTTGTGTTATACAAAATTTGGTAGGATTGTCAATTTATTTTTAAAGCCTTTCCTGATGCCACATAGTAGGTACTTTAATGTTTACTGCATTAAATTGTCTTATTATAGAGATATTATGGTGTTCTACAATTAATGTAATTCCCTATATTTGGTATTTATTTTATCTGCAGTCTCATCTCTGGAATATTGATGGAAGTTCCCTATTAAACAATGCCTAGTGTCAAGGCATTGATGTTTATATCATTTTATTTATTCTTTCCTCCATTGCTAACATTTCAATTCCATTAAAATGGTCCAAGTTTTCTCTACAATAGTATAGATATTATAGAATGGACAAGAAAAATGTATACTCCTTCTAGGCAAGGGCTAGGTCATTGTTTTCTTAGTATTCCTGTGACCCAGCACAGTACCTGACTCATTTATTTTTCTAAGTCCCCTGTTGCTAGAAGATTGTGTTCTGTTTGGATCCAAATCTCTGATTCCCTTTGGTATATGGAAAACCATTTGAGGAAATTTCATTTATCAAAGCAAAATGGGAATTCTCCTATAATTTATAGTCTTAGAGAGTTGTCTGGTGGTACACACAGGTTCAGTGATTTGCTCAGATAATCAGCATATGTCAAAAAAAAGACTTGAACTCATGTCTTCCTGACTGAAATCAGCTTAACATTCATTATACCATATTACCTCCCTTCCTGACATGTCATGTTTAACAAATGTTCATAGAATGAATGAATCCAAGAGGTAGAAGAAAATCAACTAACCATACTGCCCAATATATTCCTTTCCCTATATTACTTATGAAAAAAAAAATCACTCACTTTCTGAACACTTCCAGTGATGAAAAAGCGCACTCTTTCAAGGCATCCAGATCCATTCTTGTCACAATGTTCTTTATCACAGTGAAAATTAATCCCTTTCCCTATAATATTTGCCCAGCACTCCTGCTAAAACAACACAGAATAATAATATTTATAGGGGTCTCTGATATTTACCAATTGTTTTACTTATTAAAAAGAAACAACAATCACAACTCATTGAGGCAGGAAGTTCAAGAATAATTATGCCATTTAAGATGAGGGAAATGAAGCTCAGAGAGATGAAGTGCCTGTACCTAGTTGTGTAGCTAGTAAATGTGAGATTATAGAGTCAAATCCAAATCTCCTGACTCTATTTAAAAAAAAATTATTTTAAACTTAAATATACAATAAGAAAAGAAAAGAGAAACATTGCATGCGCACAGCAGAACGTGAAAGAATTCAAAATATATAGCAATAAATTTCCATTTTGAGAAAGCCTATATGAGAAATACTACACAATGTTTTCAAATCTGTTCATCTTTTCTTTGCTTTCTTGTAAGTTTTCTTTTGTTCTCTGCTGTGTACTTTTTACTTTGTTCTTTTTTCTCCCTTCCTCCCTGCCTCCCACAAGAAGACTACAATTACACACACACACATACACACATATCATATACATATATATATATATATATACACACATACATGTATATACTTAGATGTCTATAATCATACTCACATGTAGACATATACATTCATACACATCTATGTATGACCATACTACCCCTGCTTGTCCTGTTTTTCTGAGGGTCGATAACATCTTCCTTGATAAGTCTGAATCTTTCCCTATTTTTCTAAGTCCACCAACTCATAATTTTCTGTACCATAGCAATATCCCAACCTTATACTGTCTAGTTATTTTAAAGTCTAAAACAATATTGATTAATATGCCTGACATATGGTAGTTTCCCTATTTTTCTCTTTTGATTAAATCAATTTTAGCTTTAACTTTGAGATCGTAATTATTATCCCTGCTTTTTTCCCTTAATAAATTCTACTCCTGATCTCTGGGTTTTTTTTTGTTATATCTTGTATTTCCTGTCCCTCTTGACTCTTCTACTTTTCTTCTACTGGTTACTTTGCCTTCCCATTACTTAACCTACACCTCCTCTAAAGATAGCTTCCTTATCTTCTCCCTCCCATCTTTTCTCCTAACCCTGCATTTAGAAGACTTTTATAGACTTCCAAATATATGTTATTCACTCTTTATCCCATTTCTACTCATCTAGACATGATTCTATAACCTCCTTATCCTAACCTTGTTATTTCTTTATAAATATAGAAGACTTTTATTCCCTTCTGAATGTGTAAATTGTTCTCCTTTTAACCCAGATCTGATGTGAGTAGTTTTTCCTCTAAAAATCCTTCTCTTATCCTCTCCATTTCCTGACTCTAGATCTCGCACTCTTTCTGCTATACCATGCTGAATAATTATTCTTTTTTTTTCTTTATAACTTCCTTTGAATATTTGAAGATTTCCAATAAGACATATGTTGATGCCTTATTATGTTATGGAGTTGACTCTGGGTACTGGAAGATTACCCAAGACATATATATATAATCTCGGGTAACATACAAGCTCTGCTAAGTTCTACCATTCTGAAAAGGCTTTCTGAGGACCAACCTGGATAAAAACATAAAGTCTAATTATCAGTGTCCTAGCTGTTTGGTTATTTTTTGAAATGCATCCTTCTAAAAATAAACATTGTTTTCCCTGAAAAAGAAAACATTTTATGTTGTTCTTAACTTTCCTTGTCAGTACTAGTTCATTATGGGATTTAACCTTGTTAATATTATTCTATCTGAATTATGTTATACTTTTGAAATCATCCTCTTATCTTCCTACTTGCATCTTCTTTAAATGGCCTTATAAATTCCAAGTTCATTGGCAAATTCCCATGGTATCTTTAGATAAGAAATTCATTTTTCTTCCTCACCAGAATTATTTTATGTTTTATCATTAGAATTTCATTCTTGAGATCTTCCTCTTCAGGGCTGATTTCCCATTTTGAAATTTAGTTCTCTAACTCTCTCTCTTTCTTCTGAAATTCTACTCAACCAAAATCTTCTCTTTTGTGCAGATTACAGATTTTCATACAGTTTGTGTACATTCATGATGTATACTGTCATTCTATTAGTCTTTCTCTATAGTTTGTTCGAATTATATTCCAAGCTTAAATGGAAGTCCATTAATTCTCAGTATCTCCTGTGAGACTATATTAACTTCCTCAAACTCAATTTTTTACTTAGTTATACTCAGGAAACTGTTGCAAAGACATGTACCCTTATGTGTATTGCTTCTATTTCTTTGCTTTGTTATTTTCACTGCTCTTCAAGCAGAGGCTAGATGACTATTTGTCAGCTATATTATAATTGGGGTTAATTTTGTTCATGGGTCATATCAAATGGACACTGAGGTTCCTTGTTACACTCACATTCTGTAATTCTTGGTAATTCTGCTGTATTTTTTCTGTCAACCTCAAAGTTTTGTATAGCATATAATTTATTTGATATAACTGTATGCTATTCTCCCTCTCCTGTCAGTTTAAATCCATCTTAATCTGATTGGGTAGATCCCAGGCATATACCTTCACCTTAGACTATATTAGGACCTCTCTGTCTGTGGCCAATCCTTCATTGTTCCTTTGTCCTATGCTAAAGTCCAGAAAGATAAATACCATTCTCTGACAGAACTGTATCACTCAGATATTGATTTTCCATATTTTCCTTCTCATTCTAAGATCCTTACCTTGAATCAATAGCAGGAATGGAAACATTATCTGTATCCCTAATTCCTTCAGTTTCCTGCTCAGATCTTCTTAATCCCTAGAGATTCTCCCTTTGTTTATACATAAATCACAAGAAGTGGGTGGCCCCTATCACTTCTTAAAAGTTGTGGGAGGAAGGCTTTCAAGTCATATCCTGGTTGTATGTTCTGGGAAGTCATCATAATTCATAACTGTTTATGTCCAGTTGACATATGGCATCCTCCATATTTAACAGTAAATCCTTGTCTTCCATTATAACATGTGCTTTCATCTTGGAACTGGGGAAAAATAGTCTTTATTCTAGGTAGTATGGGAGCACAAGAAGCTTCCTTCTCAGGTCCTGTTTCATCTTATATGTGATGAAATGTGTATTTAATAATTAACTGCAGCTGTTCAAAGGTCCTTCTACCTGTCCGCCACATTCTTCTAACTTCCAGCCCTTGACTTGGATTCCTTTCTGTGTTCTTAGTGTTAATTCTTTTTCCTCCTCCCCTTAGCCTTTATTTTCCATTTTCCTGAAGATGCTCTATCCTCCCTGACAACCCAGAAAAGTGAGGGGTCAATGCATTTTTATATCTTGGTTTACGGTTTAATCTTACCGGGAGGTCAATTTGCACTTAATGTCTGAAGAAGAACTACAAAGCATAATCTCTAAAGGAACTGGAAACTTACTCCTCATTCAGTACCTGCTAAAATTGAGATTTTGTGGCTAACTCAAACAGCTAAATGCCACAGTAAACCTACTGTTTGCCCCACCTGTTCCTGTATTATACCCTTTGTCAGATTGACCTCCAGAGCCCATTTATTTAAAGGAGGCCAAAGTATTCTCTCCCTGAACTTCCTCTGCTAATCTTCTACTCTCCCAGGTGTGAATAATAATTATTTAGCAGATCCCTGACAACTCCCTTATCATGCAAATGTAAGCAGTAAATTCACTAGCAAATACATTTAAGAATCCCGACAGGATAATCTCCAAGGTCACCAACCTCCTTCTGTTCTCATTCCTCTGTTGCCTATTCACACTGCCAGAATTTAAATTTGGAACCAACTGACATTGCAGGTAGCTCTGACTATTCACTCCAAGAATTCTTGCTAATCCATTCATCTGTATATGTGGGTGAAAAATGTGAACTTCACTTTTCACCTCTGTTTTGCTTACTCATCAGCCTCAACTGCTGATCTAGCCATTCACCTACCTATTTCTATTATCATTTCATCTTGTTTATGCAGTAGCATCATCTAGTGGTAAAATAAAGTAATTTCAGGCTAATATAGTGGCTATAGGGGGAAAAAAGGCCCACTTTTCATAATTATTCTTTCCAACCCAGTTTCCTGCACTGTGTTGTGGCAAATAGCAAGAAAGAATATGTTACCTGGAATGTACTTACTAGGTGTTTAATCATACCTGACAGTGCCACTGTTAGTGATCTTGGAATCAATGAATAAGCACTTAAAAAGTACCTATGGCATGCCAGGGACTATGTTAGGCATGAAAGATACACTATACTAAAGATACACTACAAGGAATGAAACAATGCTTATTATTAAAAAGCTTACTTTCTAATTGTGGACATAAGAAATAGAATATAAATATGTACAAAAATATAAACAAAGAATAAATGTATTATTTGAGAGGAATCAGGAAAGATTTGATATAGGTGATGCTTGAGCTGAGTCTTGAAGGAAGACAGGGATTCGGAAAGGTAGCTATGAGGAGAGAGTGCATTCCAGAAATGGGACACGAGAAGTTCAAAGGTGCAGAGAAGGAAGATGGAGTGTCTAGTGTGAGGAACAGAGACAAAAGAAATCAGTTTGACCCCAATGATGCTGGAAAAATATAATAGAAACAGGTTGTGAAGGGCTCGAAAAGAGAGAAACAATTTATATTTTGAAAGATCATGGAGAATGTCTGATTTTAAAACTTAATGGGTTTTAAAGAGGAAAAAAAGAGTAGTTTCTTCACTTTGATTGATCCCTGGAACTTTTTTGAACATACTATTAAAAGGATGGTTAATGAACATTTAGAATGGGAAGCAACCACAACAATATTGTTGAAACAACAATTTCAGGAACAAATCTTGACAAAGTAATCTTATTTTCTTATGACATAGTAATTAAACTAGTATACCAGAGGGACACAGTAGAAATATTGAACTTTATTATAAAGTATTTAACAAAATCACTGTTATCCTTGGGGACAAAATTGAAATATATAGTAAAGTTGTTACTTAATTCACATGAATTCAGAACTTATCCTCTTCATAGGCACAAAGAAAGGAGAGTTTGTTATTTGAACAGGAAATTAGGCTTAAAGTTAAGAAGATCTGCTTTTAATATACATATCAAGCAATATTATAGCTTTGTGACCTTATCCAATGGAAACCCACGTAAAAGTGGACACTTGCATAATGATATAAAAGGAAAAATTAACATCATCAATAGTTCACTTTAGTTTAATTTTTACTAAACATCTCCCAATTGAATTTTGATCTGATTAAGACCATTTGTGAGCAGTAAATATGACAACTCTGCTTTAGATAAGCATTTTTACTTCTCTGTGCCTCTATAGAGGATTGAATATGATGCATCTAAGTTCCTCTCCAGTTCAAAAACTATGATTTTATTATTCCATGAAGAATCTATTTGTGTGCTCATTTCAATGTAGAAATTATCTAATCTCTGTAAGAACAAAAGGTCCAGAATATCAAGAGAATTAATGAAAAGAAATGCTAGGGAAGGTGGCCCACCCATACCAGATTTTAATCTGTATTATAAATCAGTAGTTATCAAAACGACTTGGTACCAGCTGAGGAATAGAGTAGTGGATCAGTGAAATAGATTAGGTACATGAGACACAGCAGTCAATGAGCATAGTAATCTACTGTTTGATAAACCCAAAGACCCCAGTTTCTGGGATAAGAACTCGCTATTTGACAAAAAATGCTGGGAAAACTGGAAAATAGTATGGAAGAAACTGGGTCTAGGCCAATTTCTTACACCATATACCAAAATAAAGTCTAAATGGGTGCATGATCTATGTATAAGGTCTGATACTGCAAGCAGTTTGGGAGAGCAAGGAATAATTTACTTGTCAGACATATGGAAAAGGGAAGATTTTATGACCAAATAAGAGTTAGAGAGCATTACAAAATGAAAAATGAATAATTTTGATTACATTAAATTGAAAAGATTTTATACAAATAAAACCAGTGTAACCAAGATTAGGAAGAAAATAGAAAATTGGGGAAGAATTTTTATGACAAGTGTCTTTGATAAAGGCATCATTTCTAAAATATATAGAGAACTGAGTCAAATCTATAAAAATACAAGTCATTTCTCAATTGATAAATGGTCAATGAATATGAACAGGCAGATTTCAGAGGAAGAAATTAAAGATAACTATATGCATATAAAAAAATGCTCTAAATCTGTATTGATTAGAGAAATGCAAATCAAAACAACCCTGAGATACCACATCTCACCAGTGAGATTGGCTAAGATGATAAAACAGAAAAATGATAAATGCTGGAGAGGATGTGGAAAAATTAGAATACTAATGCATTGTTGGTAAAGTTGCAAACTAATCCAACCATACTGGAGAGGAAGCTGGAACTATGACCAAAGGGCTATAAAAGAGTGCACACCCTTTGACCCAGAAATACCACTTTTGGGGCTGTATCCCAAAGAGATCATACAAATGCGAGGAAGACCCATGTGTACAAAATTATTTATAGCAGCTCTTTTTGTGATGGCAAAGAACTGGAAATCAAAGGGATACTCGTATCAATTGGGGAATGGCTAAACAAGTTGTGGTATAGGAATATAATGGAATACTATTGTGCTATAAGAAATGAGGAGCAGATGCTCTTCATAACAACCTGGAGGGATATGTATAAACTGATGCTGATAGAAGAGAGCAGAATCAGGAGAATTTTGTACACCATTACAGACACAATGTATGTGTGATGACTAACTTTGATAGACTAGCCTCCTCTCAGCAATACAAGGTTAGAAGACAACTACAAAAGACTCATGGTGGAAAGGGATATCCACATCCAGAGAAAGAACCACAGAGTCTGAATGCAGATTGAAGCAAACTACTTACTTTCTCTCTTTTGTATTTTGTTTTGTCCCTTCTTTCTCATTGTTCATTCCATTGGTTATAATGCTTCTTTACAACTTGATTAATGTTTAATGTGAAGTTATCTGTAGAACCTATATTTGATTACAATCCGCCATAGGGTGGTGAGGAGGAAGAGAGGAAGGTGAAGATAATTTGAAACTGAAGGGATTGTGGAACTGAATGTTGTAAACTAAAAGTAAATATATATAGGGAACAATGGGTAGAAGTAGCAGAGAAATATTTGCAGGTTTGATGTAAGGAGAATTCCCCCCCCAAAATAAAGATGTCCAAAAGCTGAATAGGCTACCTCAGAAGGTAATGGATTACCCATCACTGGATATCGTCTAAAAAAAAAAAATAAAGAGGAGGACTAGAAGTCAGTTAATGAGAGTTCTAGTACTGTTATTCACTTGTGTCATCTTGGGCAATACTACATAACCTCTCTATTCCTGAGGAAAAAAAAAGGTAATAATATCTGCCCTACCTAGCTCACGGGATAGAATATAAAAATGAACATGAAAAAGTATTGTTTGGGGAGTTTGTTTGGGGAGCAAAATGAGGGAAAGAATGACAAATGGGAAAACAATCTGTCTCTGGATTGGTTGTCCATCATGAAGGGAAAGTACTTCTACCTTCCCTTTGCCTCTTAGCTTCCTTGAATTTCTTTAAAACTTAGTTCAAAGACCTTCTCTTACAGGTGGCCTTTTCCTTATCCTTTTTTCATAGTCCACCATTGCCAATGCCTTCTCTCAGATATTACCTTTAATGTAATCAATATATTTTCTTAGTTACTTACATGTAGTCTACCTCACTATAATGTGAGTTCCAGAAACATATTTTTTACTTTCTTTGTACCCTCAGTGCTTGGCACATTAGAAATATTTAATAAATTCTTATTGACTGATTGACTATGGAAAAAAAAATAAGTATATGATGAAGAATTATTTTGTTTGTGACTTCCCTCTTGACTGGGAAGGATCATTGGCCCAATTGTCTAATTTATTTAGTGACCTATGTGAACATTCATAGAAAATTTACATATCACATGAAATTGAAAGAATGGCTAACTTTGGTAGTTGTTTTGGACTGTTCAACATATTGCATAGTCAAACCAATGGAGACCTACCATTGTACTGATTTGCAATGGTAAAGTAGTCTAGAATTACACAAGTGTAATAGAAAGAGCACTGGAATTTGAAGACTTGAGTATGAATCTCAGCACTTCAGTTTATTATCTGTATAAATGTGGACAAGTCACTTAACTTGTGTCAAGCTCAATTTCTTCATCTTGAATGGGAGTGGGATAGTCTCATTGACTTCTCAGGTCCCTTCCAACACTAAAACTTTGATCCTGTGAATAATACTAATGATAAAAGAATTAGTGTTATTTATATAGACTGTTAGTGCTTGCAGAGGTCTCTACATGGCCTGTTTTATTTGATTTTTATAATAACCTGGTTGTGAGGTAAGTGCCTTATTGTCCTAAATTTAAAGATAAAGATGTTGAAGTTCCAAGATATTAAATGACTTGTCCAGTTTTAAATAGCTTTCAAGTTACAAAGCTAGGATTCAAACCCAGATTTATCCTGACTCTAAGTCATACTGTCTAGTTTTTTTGCATGCATTATCCTCAGTCTGTTCCTTTATGAGAAGAGCATTGAATCTGAACAGAGGTGGCCTTGGATCAAATCCCAACTCCATCATATACTATGTGACTTTTGGCATATGATCTTACTTTTCATGGCTTTCATTTCCTCATCCACAAAGTGAGGGTGATAATCAACCCCACAGTTTACAAATTAAGAGCTAGAAGGGACCTTACATTCCATCTACCCCAAGCCCCTCATTTTAGAGATGAGAAAGTGAGTCTAGAGAGATAAAACCCAAAGTCACAAAAGTATACAAGATTTTGAACCTATATCCTTTGATTCCAAATACATCATTCTTTCCACTCAATGCTATGGGATCCATCTTTGTAGCTCTGTGAACTGCACACATGCTTGAGATAGAATGATTTACCTAGATATCAGTACAGGTTCTCTGCCATCTTATTTTCTTTCCAACCGTGTGTGCACGTGTGTGTGTGTGTGTGTGTGCATGTATTTTATTCATTTTAGCATTCATTTTTTTTTAATTTTGAGCACCAATTTCTCATCCTCCTTCTATCCACTCCCCCATTCATTCAAAAGGCAAGTAACATGAGATTAATTACTAGTCATGTCGGAAAAAAAAAGTACAAAAACAATAAATAAGTAAAAGAAAAGTATGCTTCAATCTGTACTCAGAATACATTATTTCTCTCTCGGGAGGTGGATAAGATTTTTAGTCTTGAGTCCTCTGGAATTTTCTTGGATGATTGTATTTATCAGAGTAGTTAAATCTTTCATAGTTGACTATTGTTACAATATTGCTATTACTATGAATAATGTTCTTCTGGTTCTGATCACTTCACTTTGCATCAGTTCATATAAGTCTTCTCATGTTTTTTTAATGAAAGTATCCCCCCCACCTCAATGTTTCTTATACCACAATAGTATTCCATCACAGTCATATACCACAATTCATTCATTCACTCATATGTGTGTATATGTACATATGTATCTATATGTGTGTGCATGTGCATGCATAGGTATGTATATGTCTCTGTGTATATGTATACACACATACATATATATACATGTACATGTATGTGGTTTTTGTGTGTATACACACATATATATTCCCTCAATTTCCAATTCTTTGCCACCATAAAAGTGCTGCTGTGAATATTTTTGCTCATATAGGTCCTTTACCTTCTTAGATCTCTTTGGGATATAGAGACCAAGTAGTGCTATTGCTCAGATAAAGTATATACATAGTCTAGATATTTTTTGAAACTCTATGAGATAATACTGCTTATAGCTTTCTGTCATCTACTCTTCTAGTACTTCACAGTCTTATAACTGTAGTCACTGGCAGATATGCTTCATATCGGTAAAGCCAAGCACAAGTAGATTTCCAGAACACTGTTGCTGCAAATATCTTCAAGGTTCTGATTACATAGTATAGTGAATTCTGTATTTATTTAGCAGTAAACTAAAGCAAAACATTATAGAAACAAAAGTACAGCATTCACAATGATATAACATAACAACTTATCACTAAAGTGGCCACATAGTTTTCACCAAAGTGGTCACATAGTTTTTAAACAAAAGGTATCATTCAGTAAGTCCTTAACTCAATCACCGTTAAGGAGGCTTGATCCTTAAGGGACACAAAGTGCAAAGGTCCAAGTTCTCCACCCCTAGGTCATACTGTCTTAATCTCTCAGTCAAAAAGTCTTCTTTCTTCTTGATTGGAGATTAGTTTACAATCACCCTTAGCTCAATCATCCTTAAGGATCAAGCCTGTTAAGGGACACAGAGTAAAAAAAGGTCAAAGTTCTCCACTCCTAGGCCACAGTACATCAGTCAGCATCAAATACCCAAGGAGAGGTCTTTTTCATCTTAACTCAAGGCTGGCTCCCAAATTCCATGGTTCCTCTTCCATGGTCCCAGTTTTTGCCTGAATTTGTCCAACTGTCACCTGGATTCACAGGCAGGTAGCTCTCAGCTACTTGTCCAGTTCCCATTTCATATTGAAGCTGACAGTGTCCAGTTTGCCTCAAGTCCTTTGCAGTTTCTGTTTCTGGGAAGACAAAGCTTAACAGAGCCAAAACAACATTCATTCACATTGCCAGCACCATCATCAATTCACTCTCTGCCTGTGAAATCAACATAGATGCACATACAAGGTCTGAAACTCAACACAAATTGTCAGTACTATCTCAGGACCTCTGAATCCCTCCTACAGGACTCCAGACTAATTGTTCCAGACTTTCTTTGCCTTATTCCTATACCAGTACTCTCCACTGCAATACATGGACCAACCTGCTCATGCCAAACTGTAATAGTAATTAGTTTAGCAGGATACTTAGCACATACTAAGTGCTAAGTGTGGAAGGTGCAAACTCTGTCCCACTGTTGAGAAGGCATGAACTCCCCTGTTGATGTGGAAGAAGGGGATGGGCTGAGCCCCTGTTGATGTGGAAGAAGGGGATTGGCTGAGATGTGTACAGAAGCAAGAATTCCAGAGACAGACAGACAGAATTGGAATTTTGCTCCCCTT
>JAQQSV010010028.1:0-13361 GCA_028646515.1 Pseudochirops corinnae
AGTCAGATTGGCTAAAATGACAAAACAGGAAAATGACAAATGCTGGAGAGGATGTGGAAAAATTGGAACACTAATGCATTGTTGGTGGAGTTGTGAACTGATCCAACCATTCTGGAGAGCAATCTGGAACTGTGCCCAAAGGGCTATAAATAAGTGCATACCCTTTATTTCTAGAGTTGTATCCCAAAGAGATCATAGAAGTGGGAAGAGGACCCATATGTACAAAAATATTTATACCAGCTCATTTTGTGGTGGCAAAGAACTGGAAATCAAGGGGATGCCCATCAATTGGGGAATGGCTGAACAAGTTGTAGTATATGAATGTAATGGAATACTATTGTGCCATAGGAAATGAGGAGCAGATGGACTTCATAATAACCTGGAGAGACTTATATAAACTGATGTTGAGAAGAACAGAACCAGGAGAAATTTGTATACAATTACTGACACAATGTATGTGTGACAACTAACTTTGGTAGACTGGGTTCCTCGCAGCATTGTAAGGTTATCAGACAGTTCCAAAAGACTCATGATGGAAAGAGATATCCGCATCCAAAGAAAGAACTACAGAGTCTGAATGCAGATTGAAGCAAGCTTCTTGCTCTCTTTCTTTTTCTCATTTTGTTTTGTTTACCCTTTCCCATTGTTCATTCCATTGGTTATGATCCTTCTTTACAACCTGACTAATGTTTAATGTGAAGGTATCTGTAGATGCTATATTTGATTGCATGCCACCATAGGGGAAGGAGGCAGCAGAAGGAGGGGGAGAAAATTTGAAACTCAAGGGAATGTGGAACTGAATGCTGTAAGCTAAAAGTAAATTAAATAATTAATTTTTAAAAATACCAAACTCTCCATATAGAGGACAGAACTAAAGCATTTATTTAGACACCAGAAAACTGAATCCTAAAACCATTAAGCAGATTCCATCATAGTACCAAAGATATTAAAAAGCCATAATAACACTGAGAGCCACAGCATCCTTCAGCCTTCCCACAAACCAATACAACATCAATATTTACTCAAAAACCTCTCTCTCTCCTTGCCTGAGCACCTTTCTTTCCTAAGGTCTCTCTGGCTCTCACTCCCAACTTCCTGTGGGTTCTGCTTCCCTGTAGCAAACTGCTCCCACCACAGACTCCATGTGACTCTATTTACCCTATCAGGGGGCAGAGTTTATCTTCACAGCAAGGAAGCTTCCTGTGGGCTCTTGTGTTGTAGCCGCTTCTTAACTCAGTAGCCTAAGGGCCAGCCTTAGGCTGTATTGTCAGAAGGGACTGAAGAGACCAGAGGCGAGAGAGAAGCGTACAACAGCTGTCCTTTATTGTATTGTAGCGTCCTCCTTATATACCCTAGAGGTAACATGATTAAAGCATGATCTCCTTGTGCACTGGAGGGATGGATCAATGGAGGACAGGCCGAGCCAGTCACCTCAGCTGCTGCTCATCAGGGAGTGTTCTTGCAGGACTTCCCCGTGAGCTTAGCAACTGGGCTGTGACCCTCAGCACCACAGGTGCTTTTAGACTCACACTGATCCCTACATTCTTGTGTACCTTTCAGCAAATCCCCTCCATCACAGGCTCAATGTGATTACATTCAGCCTATTAGTGGGCAGAGTTTACTTTCAAAGCAGGGCAGGTCTTCAAACTTCCCCATACATCTATTAAGGGACAGAGAAGATCTTCAAATTCTCATTCCTATTACACCCTCTGACTCCACCTCTGCCTCCACCTCCTACTCTGACACTAACCCTAACCCTAAATGCACCTGCCTCCAATGGACTCTAACTATCCAACTCCACCTCCGACTCTAACCATAACCTTAATCATAACCAAAAACCTAATCCCAACCCTCCAACTCTGAGCCTAAATTCTCCAACTCCAACCTTAACGCAAAATGCACTCTAAGCCTAACCCTAACCCTAACAATCCCAATCTAACCCACAGACTCTTAACTCTCCACCTCTGCCTCCAATTCTAACCCTAAGCCTGAATGCCTGCCTCCAAATGCTAAGTATAAATGCTTTGGAATGTAATCCTAACCAAAAATGGGTGTGCCTCCAACTCTAGCCATAAATGTCTTAGAGTATAACTCTAAACCTAATCTTCTGACTCTGCCTCTGCCTCTAACTGTAACCTTTACCATAGCCAAAAACCTAACCCTGACTCTCCAACTCTAAGCCACATAGGCACCTCAGACTCTACCCCTAACCCTGAATGACTCAGACTCTACCTCTGCCTCTGCCTCCACCTCAAACTCTAAAGCTAACCTTAACCCTAACCCCAAATGCATGCCTCCAACTCTAAGGACCTTTTATTCTTCCAGATGAATTTTGTTACTACCTTTTTCTAGCTCTACAAAGTAATTTTTTGCTAGCTTAATTGGTATGGTGCTAAATAGGTAAATTACTTTAGTTTAAATTGTCATTTTTATTTTAATAGCTCAACCTAACCATGAGCAATTGATGTTTTTCCATTTATTTAGATCTGACTTTGTGTGAAAAGTGTTTTGTAACTATGTTCATGTAGTTCCTGGGTTTTTAATAGTAGTATTGGAGGGTGTTGAATTTTGTCAAAAGCTTTTTCTGCATCTATTGAAATAATCATATGGTTTCTACTAGTTTTGTCAGGGCCAGTGCTCTATTCTCTACACCACCTAGCTGCTCCACTCCCTCTTTGTATTTACCTACTTGTATACATGTTATTGTCATGGAAGCAACAAACATCAGCTTGGATAGACTTAGAGAGAGAGTGGAGGCTAGAAGGGTCTGACATGCCTGTATCTGTGGAGTTATGAAGGGTCAGACATGATTGAATGACTGAACAACAACATACATGCTATATTTCTCTAATAGAATGTATGTTTCTTGAAGGGAAGGGACTATTTTATTTTTGTTTTTGTATCCTCAATTCATGACACAGTGACTAACATATAGTAGGAACGGAATAAATGTTTGCCAAACTGAATGGAATTATGGTAGAAATTTTAGGCATCACATCAACAATATAGAGGTTTTTAAAAAAAAATAAATGAAACTTTAAAAAACTTAAAGAAAAACTGAGACGTTAAAAAATTGTTTTAACATGTAATGGGGGGGGATATTATTTATTTATTTTTTAAAACTATTATTTGAAAACATTAAAAAATGAAGACTGAACAACAACAAAATGAGCTTCCAGTTTCACATTTGAGAAAATATTAATAAGAAAAACCTTAACATTTATCTAACATTGTAAAACATTTTTTTCCAAAGGAATTCTACATCTATATTCTCCCCTTATTCAACACAGGTACCTCTTTTTCTCATATTCATGCCTTCCTAATGCCATCATCCTATCTTACTCACTCCCTTTTAGTTTTCTTTTCCCATATCTAGATCCTCTGCAAACTGTAGATGTTCCTAAGTACTAACTTTAGGAGGAACTCAGAGTTAAAAAATTGTCAAACCTTAGCGGAATAATGATGTCTACTTTTTTTGCTCTTGTTTTTCTTCTTCATAACCATACAAACTCAACAATGCCATTCAGTCAATCCATATTTAATCAGTGCCTCAGGCAACTGTGCTAAAAGCTGGGGGATATGAAAAGAGGTAAAAGACAGTCCTTGACTTCAAGGAGTTTACAATCTAATGGAGAGAAAACATACAAATATATACAGAGATTTATATACAAGATAAATGGGAAATATTTAAAAGAGGGAAAGCACTGAATTTAGAGAGGTTAGGGAAGGCTTCTTCTGGAAGGCTTCCTCTGGAAGAAGATTTTAATTGGGACTTAAAAGAAGCCAATATACAAGATGTGTGGATGAAATGCTAAGGATACAAAGATGAAAAAAAATTACCCTTATTCCTATATTTAGTAATATGTGATAGATTCAATTATAAAATCTTCCTTGAAGAAATAAAGAACAACTTAATAACTGGGGGAATATTCAGTGCTCATGGTTAGACCATATCAGCATAATAAAAACCAACTACCAAAATTAATGTATACTTTTACTGGTATGGCAATCAAATTATCAAGGAGATACTGATAATAGAACTTGATATAATAACAAAATTCATTTGGAAAAATAAGGGATATAGAATATCAAGAGAAATGATGAAAAGAAGTAGGGATAAAGGGGGAACAGTATTTCCAGACCCCAAACTGTATTAAAAAGCAGTATTCATCAAAACCACGTTTTTGGTTTAAAAATAGAGAACTACATTAGAGGAACAGACTAGACAAGAGAGAATCAGGAACAATAGAACTCAAAAAAGTGTTTGATAAAGTGGAAAACATAAATTACTTAGGAAAAAAAACTTATGTGATAAAAACTGCTGGGAAAGCTGGAAACTAATTAAGAAATAAGTTTAGGACAATACCTTAATCCATATTCTAGAATGCATTCTAAGTGGATAATACAACTTTAAGATCATGCTATAAAAATGACAAGAGAAACAAACGATATACCTCTCACAGCTAGAGGTAGAAAATACATTCTTTTTTTTCTTTCTTTTTTTTTATGGAGGGCAGTTGGGTTTAAGTGACTTGCCCAAAGTCACATGGCTAGTTAGTATGTCAAGTGACTGAGGCTGGATTTGAACTCAGGTGCTCCTGACTGCAGGGCCAGTGCTCTACTCACTGTGCCACCTAGCAACCCCCAGAAGATATATTCTTAATTAAATAAAAGATAGAGCCAATTACAAAAGATAAAATAAGTAATTTTCATTACATGAAATGGAAAAGCTTCCACAGAGATAAAATTAATATACCTAAGATAAGAAGAAAAGTGGTAAAGTAGAAAACACTATTTGTATCAAATTTCTCTGATAAGGGTTCATTAACCAAGATATTCAAACAATTAATAATTAATAAGAATAAGAATAATTATTCCTCAATAGATAAGTGATCAAAAGCTATGAAAAGTTTTCAAAACAAAAATTGCAAAGTATTCATAACCACATGAAAGAATACTCCAAATTACTAATAATAAAAGAAATGCAAATTAAAAAAAAAACCCTGAGGTTTCACCTTACCTTCTACAAATTGGCAAAAATGACAGTAGTCAATATTAGAGGGGTTGTGAAATGATAGGAATTTTAATTCATTGTTGGTGGGGCTGTGAAATGGTACAATCATTTTGAGAACCATTTTGGAATTATGCAAGTAAAGTGACTAAAATATCTGTACCCTTTGAAACAGAGACTTAATTACTGAGTTTATACCCCAAGGAAGCAGTCAATAAGAAGAAAGTCCCCATATACTCAAAAATATTTATAGCAGCATTTTTTATGATAGCTAAGAATTGGAAACAAAGGATATATCCATCCGTTGGAGAAGAGCTAAGCAAGTTGTGGTATGTTAATGTAAGGGAATATTCCTGCTCTATGAGCAGTGATGTGTATGATGAATGCATCATACGTGCATGGAGAGGTCTGTATGAATAGATGCAGAGTGAAGTAAGCCATCAAGAAGACTACATAGTAACTACAATAATGTAAACAAAGAAACAATTATGTATTAAAAACTCTAAAGTAAATGTAACAACATTATAAAGATCAAACAGGATTTGGATGAAGGGATATGAGAAGACTCCTTGCCTCCCCCCTCCCCCCACCCCCTCCCCGCTTACCCCTTCATAGAGGTGAGAGGTACGTTGGTATCATACATTGCACAGATTTTTGGACTTTTCAATACATTGGTCAGTTGTGTTGATTTTTTTTTTTTTTACTACTTTTTATTTAAATCTTTAAAAAATACTGCTTGTCATGTGGGATGGCTCTCTGGGAGAAGAAAGAATACTGAGGAAAATTCTGATGATGTAGAAAACAAGATATCAATAAAAACCTCTTTTTAAAAATTTGGGTTGACCCTGTTTCCCTTCCAGTGTTCAACTAGCTCATATACTACTGTGTGTTGTTTGTGAAATTTCAGACTAAATTGCCATTTGTCCCTAGGTTTCTGCTCTTTTGGGTTCTGCTATCTCCAAGCAGGAAAACAGTCACAAATTGCCTCAGCATGGAGGATTTAATTCAGCATTTAATGATGTTTTCAGATGACATTCAGAGCAGGAGGTCTGGCAAAATATAGAAAAAGAAACTAAGAAAACAGAGGGAATCTGAGTGATTATATGGGGATTGGTTGGGAGAAGGTTGGTGATGAATATGAGCCGAAATCTAATTTTTAAAAGAAAATGGCATGCAGACTTGAAAGAGACAAACTCTTTCACTGTCAAATTGCAAACTTTGACCTGACCAGCAAGTCACAGAATATTAAAATTCCAAGGGCCCAAAGAGCTCATCCAGTCCAGTCCCTTAACTTTATAAGCTGAATCACTGAGTCTCAGAAGAAAAGTGACTTAGCCTGTGATCATCCAGCTAGTAAATGATATAGTTCAACTCTGGCAGAGAAGCAGCGAACCCTCCCTTTGACTAGACAAATTAGGTTTCCTCCCTACCCCTTTCTCTAGGTTGCTTAACAGCAATTTCAGAGACAAATTTGTGATAGGGTAGAAGATGCAATGGCCAGACAGAAATTAATCCTAGAATCTTTGTGGTAGGTATAAGAGACCCCAGAAGTCATTTAGTCCCATTTATCCTTGAAATAGGTATTCTTCTACAATATCTCAGGCAGTTGGTTATCTAGATTCAACTTCCTAGTTACTGAGACAGCTTGTTTCCCTTTTGGACAGCTCTAACACAGGTCTGGCCCAGTGGCATTTCTCTTCTCCCTGTCAAGGTGAAGATGGATAAGATTGAGGAAAAGTTCTAAGAAGTTGCTGCTGGCTTACAAAGAGGACAGAATTGGGAATCAAGAGTCTGTTTCCAAACCTAGTTCTGCCATTGATTTTGCTGTGAAATCCTGGAAAAGTCAGATTCTGTCCCTCTCCCCCCATACACAACCTATATGTGTGTCTATCTTCCTTCCTTCCTCCCTCCCTCACTCCCTTCCTTTCTCCCTTCCTTCTTTCCTCTCTCCCTCCCTCTCTCCTTCCCTCCCTCCTTCCTTCCTTCCTTCCTTCGTTCCTTCCTTCCTTCGTTCCTTCCTTCCTTCCTTCCTTCCTTCCTTCCTTCCTTCCTTCCTTTCTCTCTCTCTCTCTCTCTCTTTCTCTCTATTGAACTACCTGTAGTAAGGGCTGGATCACCCCCTGTGGAACTGAGCATGTACCCTGGTCCTTTAGGTTGCAATTGAATCCCTACTACATGCAAATGTATGTATGTGTATATAGGTGTGTGTGTGTGTGTGTGTGTGTGTGTGTGTGTGTGTGTACACCACAGACCAGGGATTCCACTCCCCACAAGAGGCTCCTCTCTGGACTCACAAAGACTGAATTCAGTCAAAGATGGAACTGATCCCAAAGGTGGAAGTCAATCTTTCCATTTATCTCTGCTTCATTGTCCCTATCCTGGAGACAATTTTCACAAGGAAATCTCTAAAACAAAGCTTAGGTCTAACTCATGTCTATATTCTCCCCAAAAGGATTAAAAGGGTCCCTTCACGAAACAATATTCAAGTTATAATATGAATATCAAGTGTAAGATCACAGTTTATTTCCTTCATCACAAAAAATGCTTAAATATACAAAAATTCATTAACAAATAAATCAATAATCCATCATACACATTATATTTTCATAAAAAATGATAATTTTGTGGGATTGCTGAAGTAATAATAGCTAACATTTATACAGTGCTTTAAAGTTTGTGAAGTACTTTATATTTTTATATAATAGCCCTATGAGGCAGGTCATATTCCCCCCATTTTTAAAATGAGGAAATAGAAACTGAGAGATTAAATTACTTTTCTAGGATCACACTGCTAAAAAGTGTCTGAGGCAAGATTTTAAATTCCAGTCTTCCTGACTCCAAATCTTCAACGCCTACATAATTTACTTTCATCTCATCTCTGTATTATCTGACAACTCAAAGCTATCAGATCTCTTGGCCAGCCAGGGCACAGGCTTCCTTGGTCTTTTCAGCTGCAAGATCTTCCTGCTTTTGAGAAGCAATGGCTTTGCAGAAATCACTTCACACTGTGCAGCTGGCACCTGACTAAGAAATTCTTGGCTTCTCACACGCAGAAGATAGTACTGCCAGAGCAGAAAACTTCAATTTCTCAGTATTGCAGGTGATCAGTTTCTGTTCAGGGAAGAAAACAAAAAGCCAAGGTGGCCAAGAGTTCAGGTTTACCTACGCAAGCATACATTCTTGATAATCAGAAGCTTATAAAGTGTCATTGCCAAGAGAAAGATACTAGGAGAAATCCTCTTCCGCATCCTAAAGCCAGCCCAAAATTCTAAGGGAAGGAGAGCAGTGGAAAGGAGTTATTTCTCCTCATTTCCTCCATAGCTCATCACATGGACATCTCCATCTGATTCTGTGACCCCCTCATCTGTCCTCTACCTTCATCACCAGTAACTGGTAATCAAGAGTTGCAGAATCGTCTCAACTAGGAATATATCCTTCAGCAAGGGGTCTTGCCTTCACTACTGTAAAGTGACCATAGTCAATATGGGAGGTCATTCAGTCCTGCAGATCAAGGGTTCACCTAATTGCTACTATTACATATATTACTACATACATACAAATGAATGGAAAAAACATTTATCAGGCATTTTCTATGTGCCAGACTGGGGCAGCCAGGTGGTGCAGTGTATGGATAGGCACGTGGCCTGGAGTCAGGAAGACTGACTCCAAATTTTGTGGCAGACACTTATTAGCTGTGTGACTCTGGGCAAGTCACTTAACCCTGTTTACCTTAGTTTCCTCATCTATAAAATGACCTAAAGAAGGAAATGGTGAGCCACTCCAGTATCTCTGCCCAGAAAACTCCAAATGAGGTCACAAAGAGTCAGACATGATTGAAATGAATGAATCACAACAACATGCCAGACTAAATGCACTAAATGCTAGAGATACAAACAAAAGCAAGTAAGATATTCCCTGCCTTCAAAGAGTTTACATTTGAGTAGGGCAAGACAACACATACAGACGAGTTAATGTACATGTGTGTATGTACATATTTAGATATTTTATGAGTGTAGGAAGGGGGTATATGTATATATTTCTTGGTTCCAAGAACTACCCAAATTGAAAATTTCTACCTTTGATAAAAATTTGCAACTCATTTGTAATTTATAATCTAGAAATTTGCCTGGAGCTCTGAGAAATAAATTAGCTTGTCCATAGTCATAGTGTCATATGTGTCAGAGTCAGGACTTGAATCTGGGTCTTCCTCCCTCTAAGACTAGTACCTCTATTTATTACCACAAGCTCCTAATTGCTCAAAATTGTATAATTTTTAAGTTTCATAAAGGACTTCCCTTATCTATAAAATGACAGTTCTAAATAATCAGATGGACTAAATAGCTTCCAAGATTTGTTCCATCTTTATATATATTCATTACCTCTTGGCTCCTCTTTCTCTTTGCCACCTCTGCAAATCCCTCACTTCTATAGTGGCAGCAAGGGGTTTCTCTCCATTGATAGAACACCAGGTGTGGATTTGGAGGACCTGAAATCACATGTAGCCTCAGATATTTGTTAGTTGTGTGACCCCAGGTAGGTCATTTGACCTCTGTCTGCCTTAGTTTTCTTATCCGTTGTGGGGAAAATGATTAATTACTGAATTGTTGCATTGTTTTAATTTAGTCTTTCTTGGCAAGAAATGATGACTATATTGCTTAGATATCAGACTGGTTTAATGCTTAACTTAGGACTTAACTTAGAACCCAGA
This sequence comes from Pseudochirops corinnae, assembly GCA_028646515.1. Lineage (NCBI taxonomy): Eukaryota > Metazoa > Chordata > Mammalia > Diprotodontia > Pseudocheiridae > Pseudochirops > Pseudochirops corinnae. The sequence goes on from JAQQSV010010028.1 coordinate 9,720, forward strand.
AAACTTCAGAGGACCCAAAGATTGATGCACGGAACTTCCAGTTTCCTGAGAAACATATTTTAATTAATCTATTTGAAACAATCTATGTTCTGTTATTTTTTATTTGAAAATCACTATGTGTCAGCCAATCAGATGACTGTTTCCTTGCTCCTTTGTTTGAAGCCTATCTAACATGTAACTCCTAGAAGTTAAGGGGAGCAAGCCACTTATTTTAGTTCTCTCCTTTACTGGATGACTTAATAAACTTTCCAAATTTCTTCAGTTCTGGGTTTTGTTTTCAGCTAGCATGTGAAATGGAGATAGTGATAATACCTACCTCCCATGGTTGATGTGAGGATCAGAAGAGATAATAAACGTAAAGTGCTTTGCAATCCTTAATTAAAGTATTATTACTGTTGTTATGTCAGAGATGGGTAGAGGAGAGAGAAGGGGACAAAATAGGAAATTAGGGGGCAGAGAAAGGAAATGAGATAGAGAGAGGTAGAAGTCCGGGAAGGGCTTAATCTAGGTCTCCAGGCACAGCTCCTCATGCATAAACCAAAAGGAACCTTTTCTGAGGCAGCTAATCAAATTCTGGTTTGTAAGAATTGCAAATGATGGGCCCTAGTCATTTCATTTCCCTTGCAAATGAAGCTGTTTTTCTTAATTTTTTTTTCCTTAATACTTAATCAACATAGCAATCAGTTTTGGAGGCTCTCACATACCCTAGAAGTCTTCTCTATGTGGCTTTTTGGTACATTTCAAGTAAACTAAACTAGTCCCTGGCAAAATATCCCATTACTCCAATCTCTGTTCTCTGGCTTCAGTTTTCTTTTACTCCAGTCACCCTAGCCCTGGGCATCTCTATCTAGGTATGGTTAAAAAGGGATTTCCATCTTTCTGGGCAGCAAAGAAACAGTTCTCATCAGCTAGGTGATGCCCAGACTGCTCCCACCAGGGAAGTTAAATCATCATAGATTGTCAAAGCTAGAAGGGACCTTAGGTGTCTTGAAAGGCAGTGCAGTAGTAGTCTAAGATCTATCTACTGGCCTTGGAGTCTGGAAGACTTGGGTTGGAGTATAGCACTGTGACCCTAGTCAAGTTACTTAACCTTTCTTAGTTTCAGTTTTTTTATTTATAAAATGTGAATAATTTTACCTTAAGCAAAGACAGCATGACATAGTGGATAGACAGATGGCCTAGAATACCTGGTCCAGATTCAGGTCTGCATTTGATGAAGGGATATACTGTACTGGGAATTTGTTGTACATATACATATGAAATTGCAGTTCTGCTCAGTACTCTTATCACTCTTCCTGCCAATCTCCCAAACCAAAACCAAAACCAACCTCCCCCACCCCACTTCCCCAAAAATAATGTCTATCCTATAGGGTTGTTGTGAGGTTCAAATGAGTCACATTGACTCAAGCAATCTTGTAAGTCAGGATTGTAAAAGTTTATTGTTATGCTTTATAGCTGGCAGGAGGTCTTAGGGAATCTGCAAATTTAGGAGAGTCAGGGGTATAGATTACAAAGCCATAAAATCGTAAATCAGGTATCAATTATGCTAACTAGGTGAGTAAGTGGGATTAGGGAGGAGTTAAGGAGTTGTCAGTTCTTAAAGGGACATGCACTTTTCATATCTACAGCACAGGTGTATTGCCCATAATTCACTAGGAAATGGCCCATGGGGGTGGGGGGAGTATGTTTTTAGGCCTGAAACATCACTGAGTCACTTTATGGTCAGAGCTGACTGAAGAGTGTCCAATCTGTTACCCATCAATGTCCTGTTGGACAAGATGGATGTTGGGAAGCTAGGCTAATTGGGAATTCAGGATGTGCCTAATTAGTGAGGAGTTAGCTTACTGATGGTGCATTGAAGGATTTATAGGTGCAGCTGGCCACTAGAACAAGGGAGCTATACATTTCTCTAAGCTAAATGGATTGTTTATAGATGCTTTAGTGAAGGATTCATAGGTATAGCTTGTTTTTGTACCAAGCAGGGATAAATAGCACTCTGCCTAGGGAAGAGGCAGAGTTAATGCTTTTAGGCTGGGGGAAGTGTGATTTTACAACTTGATTTCACAAATTGATATTATAAACATAGGTACCCGAACACAAGTGTGATTTTACAAATTGAAGTTACAACTGGATGTTATAAACATAGGCATCCCAACACCCTATCAACATTTAGAGCACAGTGTCTAGCACTTAATAGGTGGTATATAAATTCTTAATTTCCTTTCCCTTAGAGACCTTAAAGTACCTTACAGATCTTAAAACGCCAATATGGATCCATGATCTCAGTATAAGTAGCTCACCACCCCAGCCATCCCAGATTATAAGAGATATGTCCCTCCTTAGACTATATAATTACCAAAGTCCTTCCAAAAATTTCTACATAGAAGATTCACTCAATATACTAATCACCTTCTCTGTGTAGGGCTTCTGCCATAGGTTGAGAACCAGAGTGCTAAGAGCTAGATAGAATATAGGTATTTCATTAGGGGTGGAGTGATTCTAGGTTTCCACTAGCTTTGCAATTGCGACAAAATTCTATGTCTGTCTTTTCCCAGAGCAAGAGGAGAGAATTGAAAGTCATACAAACTTAGCCTGTGACTTGACTCATTTCTACATATTTAATTTTACCTTTCTGAACTTTATAGCAATCTAGAAGGATGTCTAGATAATTTATTTCTCCTTAATAAACTTGCAAGTTTTATTTCATTAATTAATTAGCTTGAATCCTGACTTCAGTTTGCAGTAAAAAAAAATTACAAAAGGTCCAGTTATGAATAAGATGAGGACTAGGTCTCTATATTAGAGAGACAAAAGGCCTCTATGGACAACATACAAGACATCTGCTATGGGAAAGTTTAGGGATATTCTTGCAGAGGGCCATTGTAGGCCCAAATTAGGAAACTTATTGGGAAAAGGATGATGTCCCTCTAGGGAAGAACAAGTGATAATCACCCATGTAGCAGCTTCACTATAGAACTGGCAGAAATCTGAGTGTTAAGTATGTTGATAGAAATAAGATTTTGAATCCCATAACTTCTTGAGAAGTAGAGGGAGAAGAAATGGAAACAGTATTAGATTTTATATTCTCAGAATTTTATATTCTCTTTGATTCTCAAAGATCACTGTAGACAGTGGCTGCAGTCATGAAATTAAAAGAGGCTTGCTCCTTGAAAGGAAAGCTACGTCAAATCTTGACAGCATACTAAAAAGGAGAGACACATCACCTTGTCAACAAAGGTCCATATAGTTAAAGCTATGGTTTTTATAGTACCAATGTATGGCTGTGAGAGTTGGACTATAAGAAAAGCTGAGTGCCACACAATCAACATTTTTGAATTGTGGTGCTTGGAGAAGACTTTTGAGAGTCCCTTGGACAGTATGGAGATCAAATCATACAATACTTAAAGAAATTAATTCAGACTATTCGTCAGAAGATCAAATACTGTAATGCCATGCACCAGTAGATTCCCAAAGGAATGCTACTGTGAACAGCCTTTAGAGTTCAGATTACAAAATATAGTGAACACTCTGTTTATTCCATTACAAATCAAGACAAACATTCAAAACATTATAATATTCACAACATTACATCTTATCACAGAAAATGGCCACACAGTTTTCACTACAGTGGCCATAGTATTC